>JXCR01132823.1:12123-59409 GCA_002079205.1 Phalaenopsis hybrid cultivar
GAAGAGTCTGCAGAACTGGTCAAACTATTAGCAGAGTTCAAAGATTGCTTCGCGTGGAGCTACGGCAAAATACCAAGATTGTCAGAAGAGGTTGCAGTCCATAAACTTGGGGTGGACAAGAATGTAACCTCAGTAAAACAAGCTCCAAGGAGAATGCGCCTCGAAATAGAACAACAAGTCATCTCCGAGGTAAAGAAATTGATAGACGCCAACTTTGTTAAAGAAGAGTAGTACCCCACGTGGTTAGCCAATATGTATCGGTTAAAAAAAATGGACAGATCTGCATTTGTGTCGACTTCAGAGATTTGAACAAAGCATGTCCAAAAGACGAGTTTCCACTACCTATACCAGAAATGATGGTGGATGCTTCAACACATGAAATTTTCTCCTTCATGGACGGATCGTCGGGGTATAACCAAATCAATATGGCTCCCGAGGATGCAGCGCTTACAGCTTTCAGAACACCGATTGGAATCTTCTGCTACACAGTGATGTCGTTCGGCCTAAAGAACGCCGGAGCGACATAGCAGCGTGTAATGACGAAGATTTTTTACGACCTCATTTAGAATCAAGTAGAATGCTACGTGGATCATCTGATCATCAAACGTAAATGGAAAATAGACCATTTGTACGATTTGAGGATTGTGTTTGAACGGTTACGACGATATAACCTTAAAATGAATCCCTTAAAGTGTGTCTTTGGCGTCACCTCAAGGAAATTTCTAGGATTCGTTGTCCGTCATTGGGGAATCGAGATCGATCCGTATAAGATTAAAGCTATCTTAGAAATGCCTCCCCTTAAAACCTTGAAGCAGTTACATTCCTTCCAGGGGAAGTTGGCATTTCTGAGACGCTTTATTTCTAATCTCTCAGGTAGGTGTCAGCCTTTCTCAGCATTAATTAAAAAGGACGCCAAATTTATTGGGGAAGAAAAATGTTAGCGGGCCTTTGAGGACGTTAAATAATATTTAATGACACCTCCTATTTTGGCAGCCCCTATCCCAGAGAAACCGTTGATATTTTATACCGCGGCTTTGGATGACTCTCTTGGAGCCCTGTTACCCAAGTTAATGAGGAGGGAAAAGAAAATGCTCTCTACTACTTGAGTCGTCGTCTAATACCGACAGATATAAGCTATCCATCTATTGAAAATCATTGTCTGACACTAATTTCTTGCTAAGGAAATGGCGTGTCCCCCAGAGGATTCCATCAAAGTCACGGTGCACGGAAGACGAGTCTTTTCTTGAAGCGATTTTGAAACTCTACACAAACTTAGAAAAGAAGAAACAATAAATGCAGTTGCAGACATCAACAAAGAATGACACAAACCATTAATAGAATATTTGCATACTGGAAAGATGCTAGAAGACAAGTCTATGGCGCACCACATCACAAGAAGGGCCATGTCTTACGCCCTGATGGGCAATGTTCTCTACATAAGATCATTTGACCAGATGTGGCTACGATGTTTAAGCAGAACCGAGGCACAAAAATATTGTCAAAGAAGTACATGCCGGATTGTGTGGCACTCACCAGTCGGGACCAAAAATGAAATTGAAGATTAAAAGACTCGGATATTATTGGTCAGCAATGATGTCTGAGTGCATGGATACCACCAGAAGATGTCACCAATGCCAGGTGCATGGGGTGACACCACCCTCCGAATGTGCTACACCCAATTGTTGCCTCGTGGCCGTTTGAGTGTTGGAGGCACAGACATAATATGTTCGATAGACCCTCCATCTTCTAAAGGGCACAGATTCATACTTGCCGCTATAGATTACTTCTCCAAATGGGCAGAGTTGGAATTGTTACGTGAGGTTATCACACAGCACGTCCTTCAATTTTTCAAAAGCCAAATTGTCTACCGTTTCGGAGTATCGCGAAGAATAATCTCTGACAATGGGACAACTTTCAAAAGCACAAAGATCAACAATTTCGTCAGAAGACATTGGATAGATTGGAGATACTCTATAATTTACTATCCCAGAGCAAATGGTATGGCTGAAACTTTCAACAAGACACTGGTACAAATTTTGAAGAAAACACTGGATGAAAATAAAGGGGATTGGCATAAACTGTTAGAAGCCTTGTGGGCTTACCGGAAGACTTTTAGGACTCCCACTCAGTGTACACCTTATATGCTCGTGTACGGGACCGAGGTCGTGCTACCGCTAGAGATCCAGATACCATCTCTCAGAGTCGATGTTGCCAACCAACAAAAAATGGAAGAAAGCACAAAACTCAAACTTGAAGAACTGTAAAGTCTCGAGGGAAAACGATTGGAAGCACAACAACATTTGGAGCTCTACCAGGCAAAGATGGTACAAGCCCATGAAAAATTGGTCCACCCAAGAACATTTAAAATTGCTGACCTCGTGCTTGTGCTCAAAAAACCTATTCTTGCTCGCCGCAAAAAAGGTGGAAAATTTGTGCCAACTTGGGAGGGACCATTTGTCGTTGAGAAGGTCTATACAGGAGGAGCCTACCAGTTAGTGGACTTCCGGGGTGAAACACCCATGTTAACGATAAATGGACGATACCTCAAAACCTATTACGCAGCCTGACGTCGCCTGCCTCCGCTTGCCTCTGGTTGCTTTGAAATTTTGAAACCTTGATTATTTTAGGGTTATCTATATGGCCATATGTCTATGACCTGGTCCAAATTTTGTAATTAATCTCATATATAATGAAAATTTTTCAGAAAATTTTTGAACTTCCATGTTCTCTTTTCTACTTTTGGATTTAAAAATTACATTAAATTAAAACAAAACTCACACATAAAATGAGTAATAATTTTTATCAAAACAAACTAAAATTTACTTTAATAAGTAATCTGTTTTGTTCTTGTTTATGCCAAACTTCAGCCCACTAACGTTTCTTTCTGTCGTCTGCAGAAAAATGTCAGGACAGAGGTTGATCTTTACCTTCCAGGATGGCTTGAACCTCACATTGAATGAAGAGATGGCGCCACAAGGAGGTGTCATAGATTTTGACATGGATTTCAACCAGATTGATATGGACTACGACGGTCCTCTAATGGGTGTAGTCAGCAATGAAGAAAAGAAGGGACTACCTTCACTGTTGAGGGTGACCACTCAAGACGATGTGTCACGTAAAGGTAAAAACGTGATAGCAGAACAAATCCGATGGAGGGGCCCATCCGACTGCCTTCCATGATAGCTACTCCAGGAAGGGGCTTAATATCTGCCCACAGTGAACAACTACCAAATACTCCACTCTGCAAGACGCAACGCAGAAACGCAAGCTGAAAGAAACAGAGAGCCTTTCTGAGACAGGAATGCAAACGCCAAAGAAACATGAGCGGTTTTCTTACTCCCATTTCTAAGGGACATATCTACAATCCAAATCTGAGAGAAACTTCTGCCAGCCTGCCCACTACAGATGAAGAGTCAGGATTTTTGATAGGATCAGATGTGCCCCCGGTCCCAGATATCTTGTGTAGAAGTTGCCCAACATGCAACGTCGAGATACCAGCCAGGACATCAGTCTCGGGCGCATTTGTAGAATGCCCGGACTGCAACGTTCTACATCTACAGCGCTTGAGTACCTTAGAAGAAAACACTGCAAGCACCAATGAGTCTCAGACTCCAGATTCCAAGGTAAATGAGCCGTATGTCCCACTGGGGACGGATCAAGGCGCACCGGAGAGCCCAGGATCATATATCCCGCTTGAGGCTGAATCTCATATTCCGGATCGGCCAGCACCGATTTGGATTACCGCCGAGGCCCGGAGGAAGGAACGCCCCAAGCAACTACCAACTCCCGGAATGGTAGAATACTACAAAATAAGCAAGGTAAACAAAAGAGAATTTGAGTTCTATGAAGAGGTTCAAGGAAAGTTTGTCAACATATTGGAAGGCTTGGAGCTATATACCAGAGTTTTCTCTGAAACTGATGAAAGAAGCATTCTGGACTGCATCTTGGATTTAAGAGATAGAGGTCGAGCGGGCCTTCTCATGGAAAGAACGTATTCTGAGTCGAAGAAATGGATGCGGGGAAAGGGAAGAATCACCATCCAGAGCGGATGTTGCTATAATTTTACAAACGACAGACAGGGAAATCCGCCTGGGATCCTCAGATATGACCAAGTTGATACGTTACCACCGATGATAAAATGGATGATAAAGAGAATGGTTAAGTGGAATATCCTACCCGCCACTTGCATTCCTAACAGTTGCATCATCTACATTTATGAAGAAGGTGACTGCATTCCCCCACACATTGACCATCATGACTTTGTGAGGCCATTCTGCACAGTCTCATTCATGAGTAAGAGCAACGTTCTGTTTGGAAAAGAAATTGATGTAATCGGCCTTGATGAATTCAGAGGAGCTGTGGAAATTCCTCTCCTAGTTGGTTCAGTACTTGTTCTCAAGGGCAACGGTGTAGACGTGGCCAAGCACTGCATTCCAGAAGTACGAAACCGTAGGGTGTCCGTGACCTTCCGCAGAATGGATGACAGTAAGATACCATATGGATTCCAGCAAGACCCGGAGTTGGATGAACTGTTTCCTTACGAGCTATGAGAAGGTTGTACCTCTGAATACATGCAAAGGGAACTCTTATTTTGGAGCATGACTCAAAGGTTTGCTTGATCAGGAGCTCGATATACCAAGCACAGAGGATTCACTTGCTTTCTTTTAACAAGCATGACAAGCATTTTATGTAATCAGTCTATGATGTAATCATATCTTGAGATGGCTCTCAATGCATTTCAGCATGTGTTACATGATGTGCCTTTTGAGGCATTAGCTTATGTTTAATCTGTAGCATCTTTATTGAAGCAGATTAATGGAAATTTCTCCCAAGTTGTGCCTTTTTGTCAATTGCCTTTTTGTGTGATGGATGAAAACCGCGAACCATGCAATGGTTCAGAGTTCAAATGAACAAAGAATGAAATAACAAATCTTCGACAACGTAATAAAACACAAATGAAAGATAATCATAAATGAGTGAATAACAAAATAAATTTCTTATCAACCAATTAAAATTAAAACTTAAAAAAAACATTTTTTGGAAAATCAATTGTGATAAAAACAACAAGAAAATAAAACAAACCTGTTGAGTGGATACTTCCATTTTTTTGGAATTTTCTACTCTTTGTGTGCGCAACACAACCATCGTTACCTACATTAACCCTTTGCACATCCTCTTAGAATTTCACATTCTGCACAAAAACTCCACAAAACTCTACAATTCTTCTCCAAAATCAAACTTCTCATATAACACACTACTGCAAATTCAACATCACAAGCTCTTTGTAAATTTCATATCACACCTTCAAATCAGTACCTAAATCTTGATTCTCATATCTTTGAATTGATACCTAAATTTCAATTCTCTTATCTTCGAATTGGTACTTACATTTCAATTCTCATATCTTTGAATTGATACCTACATTTCAATTCTCATATCTTTAAATTGATACCTACATTTCAATTCTCATATCTTTGAATTGATACTTACATTTCAATTCTCACATCTTTGAATTGATACCTATATTTCAATTCTCATATCTTCGAATTGATACCTACATTTCAATTCTCACATCTTTGAATTGATACTTACATTTCAATTCTCTATCTTTGAATTGATACCTACATTTCAATCTTTATCTTCGAATTGATACTTACATTTCAATTCTCATATCTTTGAATTGACCTACATTTCAATTCTCGTTTCCTAATCAGTCCTAAATTTCTGATTCTTTAGATTTGAGGTTGGTCCTTACATTCTGACGCTCTCTTTTGAGAATTGACCAACATTTCAATTATCATTTTCGAATCAGTATTAAATTTCTGATTCTTTACATTTAAGGTCAGTCCTAACATTTTGACGCTCTCTTTTGAGAATTGACCTACATTTCAATTCTCGTTTCCGAATCAGTCCCACATTTCTGATTCTTTACATTTGAGGTCAGTCCTTACATTCTGACATCTTCTTTTGAGAATTGACCTACATTTTAATTCTCATTTCCGAATCAGTCCTAAATTTCTAATTCTTTACATTTGAGGTCGGTCCTTACATTCCGACACCTTCTTTTGAGAATTGACTAACATTTCAATTCTCGTTTCTGAATCAGTCCTAAATTTTTGATTCGTTACATTTGAGGTCGGTCCTTACATTCCGACGCTCTCTTTTGAGAATTGACCTACATTTCAATTCTTATTTCCAAATCAGTCCTAAATTTCTGATTCCTTACATTTGAGGTCGGTCCTTACATTCTGATGCTCTCTTTTGAGAATTGACCTACAATTCAATTCTCGTTTCCGAATCAGTCTGAAATTTCTGATTCTTTACATTTGAAGTCGGTCCTTACATTCCGACTCTCTCTTTTGAGAATTGACCTACATTTCAATTCTCATTTCTGAATAAGTCCTACATTTCTGATTTTTTATGTTTGAGGTCGGTCCTTACATTCCGACGCTCTCTTTTCAGAATAGACCTACATTTCAATTCTCATTTCTAAATCAGTCCTACATTTCTGATTCATTACATTCGAGGTCGGTCCTTACGCTTCGACTCTCTCTCTCTCTCTCTCTTGAGTTGATATTTGAATTTCAATTCCCACCTCGGGGTCGGCACTTACATTCTGACTCCCATCCTTTGGAAATCCTTAAAATTTCATTACTCAAAGTCCACTCTCTGATCCCAGTGGGAGTCTCTACTCCTTGATTTCAACCAGACGATCACCTATTAATTCCCTAGCAGAAACAAATCACACATACAACTCTACGCATACTTCTGGGTCTGTTGACTTAGGAGTCTGTATTGGTTTTTGTTGATCTCTTCGATCAATGCCAATACGCGCGGTGTAGTTTCCCAGCACACCACACGTATTGGTGGTCCATTTGTTGAACTCATTTTTTGTTGAGGTTTAGTTTTTCCTCTTTGGTAGCCTAGGGTCTAGTCATAGGACTTTTCCTGTTGACTATTCCTAGAAAACTAGACATGGAACCCTGACCACTAGAAATTCCAAACCCTTCTCCACTCAACTTGAAGTTCCACATATTGGTCCTAACCTTTAAATACTTAGTAGGTGGGGTCACTATGGGGGAAACTCAGGATGAGTCACCCTTAGGATTGCTGGACCTTAGGGTTGACCTTGGGTGTTGGTCTGGAGCTAAGGAACTCACTACACTCATCTACACTCACAATCACTCACAACCATGAACTCAAATTTCAACCATGATCCCCTAAACCTACTAGCCCTAGGGCTATGGTTTAGCTAAGACCAATATGTAGAGGACCTAAAATGGGATTTTCGTTGGTCCATGGCTTATTGGTGATGATTGGTACCTCAACTCTACCAAAATACACATCTTGGCCTTTTGCCCCTAAAACACCCACAAATTACCAAAATACCCCTCTTGGGCTCAAAATCCCAAAAATTCCAAAAACTACCAGAAAATCCCACTAAATCCCAAATAATCTCAATTTCATTTCTCTCAATCACCACATAACACACTTTGGCCAATTTGACCATCTTTAACCAAAATCCCCAAATTGCCCTTTAAAGACCCAAATTTCACAACTCAAATGTCCATCAATGGGGTCTCAATTGACCCTAATTCCAATCCTAAACTCAAATTCACTCTTGCTATGACTAAACTAAACCAAATACAAGCTCAATTGGTCCATAGTTTTAGCCCAATTTTGATTTGGGTCAAAACCCCAATTTTGACCATATGACCTAATCTCATAGCCTAGTCAATTGGCCTCAATTAATGTTACAAAATCTTTATGACATTCTTATACATTAAAATCAACCATCAATTGGCATTGGTGAAGCCTCAAATCCACTTGATTTTGGCCTAAATCCAAAATTCCCAAATTTAGCCCCAAATTGGCTAAGTCCCTAAATTTCACCCAATTGATTGCCTTAACCTCCAAATTGGCATCCAATTCATGTTTCATGATTTCCTTATTGACCATTTATAATAATTAATTTGGACATAGCCCAAGGATAACCCAAGCTAGACCCAAGCCTAGCCCAACATGACCAAATTGATTAAAGTTCAAATTTCCCTCAAATTGACCCTCCAATTGAGCTCAAAATCACTTCCATCCTTCAACAAAGTTGTTCCTTATGATCATCTACAACAAATGCAACAATTATTTGGGCCAATTGACATGGCTAGCCTAGCCCAAAACCAAGTTTTTATCATTTTCACCCACTTGGACCCATGCACTAAATGTGACCTAACCACCTTAAAGCCACCAAATTAACTCCACCACAACCATTAGTTGGACTTAGTGACCAGTCCAAACACCATGAAATCACCTAAATAAGCCATGGACCTAAGGTCCCCCAAATTAAGGGATTTTATTTCCAAAAATGCACATGCTTAAGATATCTTTGCCAATCCATCCCCAAATTAAGGGATCTTATTTCCAAAAATGCACATGCTTAAGATATCTTTGCCAAATCCAAACACATTTGCATTAAATTGTGATGGATTCCTCTAGGTACCCTGAGCGACTAGCCACCTCCCCCTGGCCGGCCGGCCAGCCTAGTGGCCGGAAAAGACCAAAACTGGGAGCCACGCCCATGGCACCTCTACCAAATCAAACCTGGAGGCCAGCTTATCCAAATCAAACTATGGAGCTCCTCTTCCCTCCACCTAAGCACCACAATGTACCCAAACTTATGCCCTGAGAGCCACCCCATGACCATTTTTATAAAAACTCACCTCCCACGGAAAAATTTCTTAGAGAGGCCTCTCCAAACTTCACACAGAGCTTCTCTAAGATCCCCTCAGTGCATTCCAACCAATAGAGATGCCTCTCCAAACCTCACATAGAGCTTCCCTAAGATCCCCTCAGTGCATTCCAACCATTTTTCCTCACCCATTTCCATTGCCAGAGCTCAATTTTGAGCTTGAAACCCTGCTGGAAACCAGGACAGAACCCAATACATCTCCACACTCCACCAAACTTCAATTGCTTGTGCCCACACCTTCACAACAGTGAGAGAAGCCAAAGGCCCATCAAATTCTTTTCCTACAGAGCCTCTACCAGAGCTCTAGACCAACGCCTGAAATCGAGCTTGGTCGTATTCATACCTAGGCTTTACACCAAGACCAGAGACTCAATCCCTAGCCTCCTTGGACCCCAACGAACGTGCCGAGCACCTCTGATTAAAGCTTCTCTTCTTAGAGCAAAGGTATAAAACTCCTCCTCCTCTCGAGCTTATTTGAATTCTCCATTTATTTAAGCTTGATTTCATGGTACCTTAGCCTTATGGATGTGTTCGTCTCACTTAGACGAGTCCATAGGATCAAGCCCGAAGTGATTTGGTTGACTTAAGCTTGATTTCATGGTACCTTAGCAGTATGGATGTGTTCGTCTCACTTAGACGAGTCCATAGGATCAAACTCGAAGTGATTTGGTTGAGTCTATGGCTGAGATCTTAAGGTTTTAGTGTGGACGGGCACGGGATCACCTATCGGGGATGATGACGGGGAGCCGTCCGATCGAGAGTGTATTAAATGGACGGGGGAGATCGCGCCAGACAGCACTTCAGGAAATGAATAGCGGGCCGAGTCAGCAAGCTACATGGACGACGACGTCCAACCAGAGCGCGCCACGCATGCTTTTAGAGCCATCGTAGGTTGAGGTGGCACGCGCGGTTTAAATAGAAAAATAGGGGTATTTTCTTATTCGCATGCTTTCGGAGCCGTCCTAGGATGAGGTGGCACGCGCGGTTTAAATAGAAAAATAGGAGTATTTTCTTATTTATTTAATCCCCAAAACTTAGAAAATTCATAATTTTGTGTAGAAAAACTACAAAAATAAAATAAAAATATTCACTTGCACAGTGGACAAAGGAGAACAATGTGGAATAATTTAAAGTCTATTTGATGCATAAAATATTTTTAATTAATTAAACACTTTTTGGAATCATTTGATTCTCCATGCATATTGACACAGCACCTTGGCCTGAAATTTTGTCATGTTGCAGCCTCTGTTACAGGGAGTGTTGTATGATTTTTCTAAAGTCAGAGAAGGTGCCCATACAGAGACCCATATTTTTCAAGTTATTTCACATCATTTCCTTAAAATAATCATGGAAATTAGCATATTGGTTATTAAATCCTAAAAAAATTTTGAAGGTCTACCATGACCAGAGAAACCTTTGAAAATAATTTCATGGGTCAAGTCAATTAAAACGCAAGGTCTACCATGACCAGAGAAACCTTTGAAAATAATTTCATGGGTCAGGTCATTTAAAACATCCTTAAATTTTCCAAATACTAAATCACTTAGAAAAACCTTAGAAAATAATTTCATGGGTCAAATCATTTAAAACATTCTTAAATTTTCCAAATACTAAATCACTAAGATAATTAATTTTGAAAAATATAAAAATTTAAAAATCTCCATTACGATTTATGATCCAGAGAACACATCATAAAAGTTTCAAAATATTTTGAGTTCATTTGATAACTTAAATTGATTTTTAAAGATAGTCATCAAAGTTTCAAAATATTTTGAGTTCATTTAATAACTTAAATTGATTTTTAAAGATAAATTTATGATCTAGAGAACTCACTATAAAAAGTTCAAAATATTTTGAGTTCATTTGATAACTTAAGTTGATTTTTAAAGATAAATATCCACTCTTAACACTTGAATGATTTTTTAAAAATCAAAATATAACTCAAAAAATTATGAAACTTAGTTTCTTGACACTTAAATGATTTTTAAAAATCAAAATATAACTAAAAAAATTATGAAACTTAGTTTTTTGAGTTCACACTTGAATGATTTTTAAAAAATCAAAATATAACTCAAAAAATTATGAAACTTAGTTTTTTTGAGTTCTCTGTGATCAGGGGTATTTTCTAAAAATAAAATGATATTTAAAATAAAAACATAATTTTTGGCCTATTCTAAATATTTAAATAATTAAAAATTCATAAAAATCATAAAAATAATAAAACTTATGAAAATGTTCTAAATTTTTTTCTAATCACCTAGGAACAATTAGAATATTTTTCCTGATTTTATAAATAAAGATATTGAATTTCAAAGCTTAAATTTTTTTAAAAGGCTAAAAATGAGTTTTCTCTAAAATAATTCCAATAAATCAAGAAAAAATCAGAAAAATATTAAATTTGCTCCTCCGAGTTATCTGACCTTAGAGAGATTTTCCAAAAATAGAAACCTTAATTTTCACCTCCCAAAATATTTTATTTTTATTAAATAACCCAGAATTTAAAATAATTCTAATAAATCACAGAGAATTCAAAAATTTGTTGAAATTTGATCCATAGGCTTCTCTGATCTAGTTCTACCTCCAATAAAATTTCAAGGGATTATAATTTACCTTGGTCAAGTTAGGAATTTTCTTTGAAAAATCCTATTTTTTGCATTAAAATTAGAATTTACCTTGGTCAAGTTAGGAATTTTCTTTGAAAAATCCTATTTTTGCATGAAAATAATTATATAAATTAAATTAAAATCTGTAAAAATCACATTTTCTCCTCTGATGTTTTAATTGACCCATGAATGAGGTAGGATAAAAACTTCAAAGTCATTTTTTTGCATTAAAATAATTATATAAATTAAATTAAATTTTGAAAAATCACATTTTCTCCTCTTATTTTTGCATTAAAATAAATATGTAAATTAAATTAAATTTTGAAAAATCACATTTTCTCCTCTGATGTCTTAAATTGCCAATGAATGAGGTAGGATAAAAAATGTCAAAGTCATTTGAATTGAGTTTGGCAAATTATGAGGTGTTAGAGCCTTATGGGCAAATGTGTAATTTTGGAAATTTTGCCTTAATTAACATTTAGGCTTAAGTCAAGGAGGGGAATGGGTAACCTCTGATCTTAATCTAAATTTATTTTGATGCTTGAAACACAAAGGGCGTTGTAGAAACCACCTGCACTTTCTGAATTAAGATTAATAAATTTCTAAATTATTAAAATTTGGAAGTTTTTTAGAATTAAACGATCCTAGACTTAGGGGTATGACTTTTGAAGCCAATAATTAATCAATTTAATACCCCTATCTTGATTTTCAAATAGAATCCAAATCATGAATCATGACCACTTAAAGCTCAACTTTTTCAAAACTAATTAAGACACTCACACAGGCCTTAAGGGCTTAGTGGTACTTAGGCTAAATAAAAAATTGATTAAACAAAGATTAGAGAAATAAACAAAATCAAACATCCTTAAAACACCACTAAGCCCAATTAGGATTAAAATTTGGCTAAGTGTTCAAATTACACTAACTTGCCCATTTTAGGGTCTTCACCCACTTAATTTTCAAATTAAATGATAAATAATAATACCCTATTCTTAGGGATAATTGAGACATCAATGTTCACTGAGTAATAAGGGTATTTACAGGATGAACNGTTAAAATTTGGAAGTTTACTAAAATTAAATGATCCTGGACTTAGGGGTATGACTTTTGAAGACAATAATTGATCAATTTAATACCCCTTATTCTGATTTTCAAATAAAACCCAAATCAAGAATCATGGCCACTTAAGCTTAACCCTTTTCAAAACTAATTAAGACACTCACCTAAGCCTTAAGGGCTTAGTGGTGACTTAGGCTGAATAAATCAAAATTGATTAAACAAGGATTAAGGAAATAAACATAATTAAATCAAAGGCCCTTGAAACACCACTAAGCCCAATTAGGATTAAAAATTTGGCTAAGTGTTCAAGTTACACTAACTTGCCCTTTAAGAAGACCCACATAATTCTTAAATTGAATCACAAGTGATAATTACCCTATTCTTAGGGATAATTGAGACATCAGTGCTCACTGAGTAATAAGGGTATTTACAGGAAGAACCATTAAGCAACATAATAAGTTTAAATGGACTCGAGGCTTTTCACCAGTTGGTGAGAGGGAGGCATGGAAATTTGCATACTATACTTTTATACATGCAAATTTGCATGCTAAATAGTGATGTCACCATGCATGAAAACTAAAATCTTCAAGGTAGCCACATAACCATAACCAAACTCAAAACTAAAAGCAACCAAGAAAAAATTCACCGCCACAACATTCAAACTATAAAACAACTCAAAATTTAATCATAAACATCACACAAAACCACAACTTCAACTACATTAAGATGTCTCTATCGGATGATCGGGAAACCCTCGGAGGAGGTAACCTACGGTTGCTAACAAGGCTTCCCATGGTTTAAATGAAATTATGGAACTCATTAAGTTGAAGTTTAGTAAGTTCATTGGACTAAGTGAATCCAAATAAAAATAGTGATGCCGGAACGAGGGAACCGTAGGATCCTAACCGGTGTCGCTCAAATCAACTTTAATATGCCCTCACCAGAACGAGGGAACCGTAGGATCCTAACCGGTGTCACTCTAATCAACTTTAATATGCACTCATAAAATTTAAAGAACCCAGAACGAGGGAACCATAGGATCCTAACCGGTGTCGCTCTAATCAACTTTAATATGCCCTCATCGGAACGAGAGAACCGTAGGATCCTAACAAGTGTCGCTCTAATCAACTTTAATATGCCCTCATAAAAATTAATGAACTTCAACCGTAGGGCCACCAAATATGATATTATAACTTGACACACTAGATAACTCAAACTTGTCGCAGCAAGAAGCTTGGAGCTAGCATAGTGGGTAGCACGACCTTCCCAGCTAAAACAACCGTAGGGCCACCAAATATGATATTATAACTTGACACACTAGATAACTAAAACTTGTCCTTCCCAGCTAAAACAATCTTCCTTCCTTAGACTTAAACAACAAAGCCATAAGACTTCGTGGTTGCTTGTTTATGCAACATAAATCCTCACCTTATCTTTAGGTCTTTGCATAGCCTTGCTATACAATATAAGCCCTAACTCATCTTAGGATTCTGAGGTTGTCGTCCGTCATGACCTAAATCCTCACATCTTCCAGGCTATTTGCATCACCTTATCTTTAGGCCTTTGTATAGCCCTGCTATATAATATAAGCCCTAACTCGTCTTAGTTCCGAGGTTTTTGTTCGTCAGCAATTAAGTCCTCACATCTTTCAGGCTATATGTGTGATCATTTCACACGAATGTAAGCCCTAACTAGTAAAATTGGCATGATGAAACACCCAAATATTTCTCCTCAAAACTGAAGCCAAACATTACGATATCTTAGGAAGTCATCGAGTTTCTCCTTTGAATCCATGACATCCCCTAGTTCTTCTCCCTTTGGATTCTATAATAAAATTTTCTAAATTTGAACCTATCCCATTTCACACCTCTACGTCCGATTTCGTTGAAGAGTCCTACCCTTTGAAATTCCTTGAAGATAACATTTCTTGATTTTTATCGAGAGTCTTCTTAGGTGGCTTTGGTCATTTAAGATGTAATTAACTATAGGGGTTGCCCTTATAGGAAGCATGTCCGAACCCAGCTTAATATAAACCCTATTTAATCATTTATATTAAATAGGGGAACTTGTCGGCA
This sequence comes from Phalaenopsis hybrid cultivar, assembly GCA_002079205.1. Taxonomy (NCBI): domain Eukaryota; kingdom Viridiplantae; phylum Streptophyta; class Magnoliopsida; order Asparagales; family Orchidaceae; genus Phalaenopsis; species Phalaenopsis hybrid cultivar. The sequence goes on from JXCR01132823.1 coordinate 26,607, forward strand.
AATACAAAGGTTTTGCAGACCAAACGGACGTCACTATTTAATCATTTATATTAAATAGGGAAACTTGTCGGCAAATACAAAGATTTCGCAGACCAAACAGACGTCATAGTTTCCTTAGTTTATTTGATTGAGCATCATCCTCAATTCTTGTGTTTATCCTTTGGGATAGATACAGGATTTGAGGTACAGTGCTCTTTCATTTTAAANTAACCCTATTTAATCCTTTGTATTAAATAGTGGAACTTATCGACAAATACAAAGGTTTCGCAGACCAAACAGACGTCATAATTTCCTTAGTTTATTTGATCGAACCTCATCCTAAAGTGTTGTGTTTATCCTTTGGGATAGATACAGGATTTGAGGTACAATGCTCTTTCATTTTAAACTATAAAANCGATACAGGATTTGAGGTACAATGCTCTTTCATTTTAAACTGTGAAAAATATGGGTTCAGTTTGATTTCATACTTCAACGTCCTTCAGAAACGGGTGACGGAATTTCGATTCCGGCGACCGACAGCTTCTTGAGGGCAACCCCACAAACCATCCCCGAAATAACGCCGACAGCTTCTGGCGACTCCGCTGGGGATGTGCTTTTCTCTCCATATAAATCAAGAAATATTATCTTCANCTCAACGTCCTTCCAAAGCGGACGACGGGATTTCAATTTCGGTGACCGACAGCTTCTTACGGGCAACCCCGCAACCAAACCATCCTCAAAATAACGCCGACACCTTCAAAGTTTCATAAGTTGATTTTATCATAAACATACACTTCTACAGGAAGTTCACCTCATGAAAGCTTCTTGTCGGTCGCNGAAGCGGGTGATGGGATTTTGATTCCAGCGACTGACAGCTTCTTACGGGCAACTCCCCACAAAACAATCCCCGAAATAACGCCGACAGCTTCTGGCGACTTCGTTGGGGACAAGCTTTTCTCTCCATACGAATCAAGAAAAATTATCTTCACACATCGGTAATATGTCCATGTCCCCCCTTGGACCAAATTTCCCTTCTTCCGTTAGCATACTTTACCCATTTCTATCTTGGGAAGGTACGGCTAACTCCTTGAACTTCAGGACTAGCTGTTCAACCTTCTTTAAATAGAGGGGTTCAAAAGGCCATTAAGGACTTTTTAAATTTTTATGTGGGGTTGGACCCCCAATAGGTGTGTTGGTGGATTAGCTCCACCTGGGCATTTTTCTGCCACGAATTGGGTCCCACAATGGGTCCCAAACTTTCTCACAACTCCTTTTCACATTTGTTTGCTGCTTCACAAATTGAACCAACTCGTGTTGTGCTGCGCGCCCTTTGAAATATTAATTTAATAAAGATGTTAAAATTACCNAAGGTCAGTTTGATTTCATGCTTCAACATCCTTCCAAAGCGGGCGACAGGATTTTTATTCCGGCGACCGACAGCTTCTTACGGGCAACTCCCCTCAAACTCTGAGACAATGCCGACACATATTTACGATGAAGTATATTCCTCAGCCCATAAAAAGCATTGATCCTTTCTACAATAAATTCAACTTGCTTACCTCTCACGAGAATGTGATCGTCATCATTAAATCTTAAGTTGGCATAAAACTCCTGAATCATTGGCACATGTGCTACTGCAGTGAAGTAGCAAAAATCTAACTCCCTGAGTAAGATTATTTTCTAAGAAACATTTTACCATGAGTTTTTTTCAAGATTTTTCATCAAACTCCCAATTTTCAGATTTCCATAATGTAAGAAAAATCCATGGTGAAAATAAAAAATTTCTAAGCTAAAGTGAAGCTCTTACCAAGAGAAGATGTGAAGCCCTAGGTCAAGGTTTAGAGAGAGGAGTTGACCCAAGTAGTAAAAATGGAGTTTACTATACGATTTCATGCTTCTTTAGGCAATCTGGAATTTGGCACATCATGCTCCAATCTGGCACATCATGCACCAACTCTTTGTAAATCGCCGCATCATGCGCCAACACCTTAATTTTTCTATATTTCATTTTCTATAAAAATCTACTCCACACTGCTCTACGCTTACCTCTAATTAATTTAAATGAACCCTTATAAGCATGATTAAACATTACTCTAACTTCATCTTTCACAAACAACACAAAACTCACTTTTATATGTAAAATCTGCGCTATTACAAACTAACATTTATCAAGCTAACAAACATCTAATTTAGTGTTTAAAGCAAACCAAAACATCCTAACACTAAAATCTAAATAGCAAAATTTAAAACACAAACATTGATATAGTTTAACAATAAAAGTAAATGCAATCCAACACAATAAAAAACTAAAATAAATAGTGCTAAATAAAATGTTCCATGCATATAATAAGTTCAAACATCTTCTTCACTCTTGCCCTCAAGGATATCTCCCATAGATTGGTAGTGCACAAACAGGTTATGCAAGAGACGATTATGAAACTCATTAGTCAAATCCTCCCCAATCCAAGCATGTTTCTTAAACATACATACCAAGCCATCTTTAATACGACAAATATGCTCAAAATGTTCTTTAAGCCTTCAATCCAAGTGATCTAACATTTCATAAATATTCCTCATTGCATGCATACGATTCTACACCTCTTTTTCTAACTTCTTTACCATTTTCAAAAGTGCATTAGAACTGAAGTAAGGTTGAATAGGTGATAAATTCTGGGATCCCTGATCCATTAGTACATTCATTTTATTTTCATCTCCTATTCCAATACAGTTGAAATAGACTTTTGGATCCATTGGCTTCCAAGGAAGGAGCACTTTATCCCAACTCTCGTAAGATACTTGCGATAGACTACATAGCAGGAACATAGTAGAAGGATGTCTAAATCCAGTTGTAGACCCATTCAATATCAAACCCAAAACTAATTTCACAATGATTACTTCATTATCAATAGGTCTTTTGGTTTGAATGTAGTAATTTAAAATAACACTCACCTTAGTTACCTTACTGATTTACATAGTAGGCAGTAATTTCGATGCATTAAAAAAATGCATGCCTTAGAGACAGGATTTAACAATGATAAGGAAAAACTTACATTCCCATCATCTCTGCCCTCCCAATTCACATCATCATTCGTAAGGTACTGATAGCGTTCATTCATATTATCTCTCGTAGGGGTAAAATTTGCATAATAGTAGATAGACTCATTTTCAATCATACACATCTCGTTTATTCTTGAAGGAGTGAATTGCAAAAACTTGCCTTGCACATAGAAAATTCCTTGGTTAAATAATGTATATTTGCATAAAATTCATTCACCACAGGGATGACTACGGTGGCAGTAGTGTACCAAAGTACTTCCCAACGTCTCTACGCAATAATCTGTTCAACTCAAGTATTCGACTTATTGAATCCTCGGTTCACAAACTCTCATTCTTTAATTAGCCTTTTATTCACTAAAACATGATAATGCAACTCTTGTACATCAAAACAGAAAAACCTTCTTCGGTTGAAAATCCTAAATCTAGCGGAATTTTTACAGTGGGATGCCATTGGAGTTGAAATCTAATCACTCCTCTCTTGTTCTCCCTTAAAATTGACTTTGGAATTCGTTTTTGGGAGTTTTAATGAGAAGAACCCACAAAAAACCTCCTTTTGAAATGATTTAAGTCATTTTTGTCACTGTGGCACGTCATGCACCGATTCTAGCGCATCATGCACCAGCTCTTTGAAATTTGGCGTATTACACGCTAATCTGGCGCATCATGCATCCGTTCCAAAAAATTTACGTTTTCATTTTCTATTAAAAAAATCTCAATTCTTCCAAAAATTAAATAAAGATGTTTTTTAAATTATTTTCTCAAATACACGAACTCTATGAAACACAAAATATAAATATATGTAAAATATTCCGAATAAAAATTCAAAAAGTAAAATAAACAAAGATAAATATAGGTTGCCTCCCACAAACTGCTTGGTATAATGTTGTCAGTTCAAATAATATAGTGTTTTTAAACACATTTTTATACCTATTTTTGAGCTATTGTACTTTAATGGAAGATATTTGTGTGTTTTTCCTTCAGGTACAAGTAAAAAGGTGAAAAATGCTAAAATAAGTGAAAATGGATCAAATTTGAAGCAAAATACAAAAATGGCGCAAAAGTATTTTGGCTCCTAAGTGTTAGAACCGGCGCTTAAGCACCAATTAAATAAATAAGTTCGTGCCTAAGTGTTAGAGGACCCGCGCTTAAGCGCCAGTGACAGTTACTTGATGGGTTAATTCATTCCGACAAACTTTGAAGGGACATTTTAGACACATATTGGCTAAAATGGGTGGTTATAACCACCAAGGATGAAAATATAATTAAAGTACTTGTGAAAGTAGGCACCCTTGATAAATACATCAAATCTGAACACATTTTGAAGAGATAACAATACACCTCTTGGAAAATTATAAAAGAAGGTAGTTGGGACTTTTTGAAGAGGCCTGAAAGCTCTTAAAGAAGTTTGTGGAGAAGCTTTTGGAGAAAATTTCAGGCACCACAAATTTATTTTTCCTTTTGTTTTTAGTTTTATTTTGANCGGGTCAGTTTAATTTCATACTTCAATGTCCTTCCGAAGCGGGTGACGGGATTTTGATTCAAGCGACCGACAGCTTCTTACGGGCAACCCCACAAACCAACCCGAAATATCACCGAGAGTTAGGTCTAATTAAAAAAATGAGAATTAAAAGTTAAGGATCAATCTCAAGAGAGGGTTGAAAGTTAGGGACCGATCTCAAAAAATGGGAATCAAAAGTTAAGGACTAATTCCAAAATGAGAATTGAAAGTTAAGGATTAATCTGAAATTGAGGATCGATAGTTAGGGACCAACCTCAAGAGGAGGGAATAATAAGTTAAGGAATTGTTCCAAAATAAGAATTGAAAGTTAAGGATCAATCTCAAGAGAGATTCATAAGTTAGGGTCCGACCTCGAAAGGAGGGGGGAATCAGAAGTTAGGGACTGACTTCAAAAGAAGGGGGGATCAGAAGTTAGGACTGATTCTAAAAATCAGAATTGAAAGTTAAGGTTCAATCTCAAACAGAAGATCGAAAGTTAGAGACTAATCTCAAAATGAGGGGGAATAAGAATTTAGGACTGATTCAGAAAATTAGAATTGAAAGTTAAGGGTCAATCTCAAGAGAGGGTCGGATGTTAGGGACAGACCTCAAAAGGATGGGGGAATTATAAGTTAAGACTAATTCGAAAAATGAGAATTAAAAGTTAAGGATCAATCTCAATAAGAGGATCACAAGTTAGATACCGATCTCAAAAGGAAGGGGGAATTAGAAGTTAGGACTGACTCCAAAAATGAGAATTGAAAGTTAAGGATCAATCTCAAAAAGAGGATCGAAAGTTAGGGACCAATCCCAAAAGGAGGGGAAAATCAGAAGTTAGGACTGATTCCAAAAATGAGAATTGAAAGTTAAGGATCAATCTGAAGAGAGGGTCGGAAGTTAGGGACCAACCTTGAAAGGAAGGTAGAATCAGAAGTTAGGACTGATTTAAAAAATAAGAATTGAAATTTACAAAGAGTTTGTGGTGTTGTACCCATAGATACGTGTCCTGTGAAAAAGGCTGACATTGTTGAGGAAAATGTGCTAAATTTTGTGAGGTTTTGTGTAGAATGTGAAATTTCACAAGGAAGTGAAGAGTTAATGTAGAGAAGGATAGTCGTGTTGCACGAGCAAAGAGTAAGAGACCTTAAAATCGAGAGAATCGACTCAACAGATTCGTTTTCTTTTGTTATTCTTTTTACATGTTTAATTTTCAAAATATGTATTCCAAAATTTAATTTTTGTGGGTTCATTAATTTTCAAAAGAGCGTTTTATTTGAATTTTATTATTAAGTTTTTGTTGTTTTGTTCTTTGTTTATTGTAATCTCAAAAAAACATATGGTTCGTGGCTATTATCTATCACACCAAAAAGGGTAATTGAACAAACATACATAATTCTAAAAGAGATTTTGATAATGTACTCCCATAAATGTTACAGATTAAGTGTAGGCCAAAGCCTAAAAAAGTACAATTATGCTGACTACATCAAAGTACATAAAAAAATATCCCATGCCAAGTACATATCATAGGCTGAGCATGTCTAATCTGCTACAATGGAAATGGAGTAAAAAGGAATCCTCTGAACATCTGTCTCTGGTGAGGCAAGCTCTTGATCGAGTTGACCTTCTAAGCCACGCTCCAGGACAAGAGTTCCCTTCGCATGTACTTAGAGGTGCAACCCTCTCATAGCTCATATGGTAGTAGTTCTTCCAACTCCGGGTCTGGTCAGAATCCGTTTGGCATTCTGTTGTCAACCATCCTCCAAAAATTCATGAACACTCTGTGGCATCGCACCCCGAAAATACAATGTTTGGCGATGTCTTCTCCGTTTCCTTTAAGAACTAGTACTGAACCAACATGTTGCAGAATTTCCAAAGATCCTTTGAATTCACCAGGCCAGATAATATCTCTTTCTTTTCTAAAAAGGATGTTGCTCTTGCTCAAGAATGAGATCATGTAGAAAGGTCTCACAAAGTCATAATGGTCAATGTGTGGAGGTATGTAGTCTCCTTCATCATATATGTTGATAATACATCTATTAGGAGTACAGTCAGCTATCAGTATGGTCCATTAGACCGTTCTTTAAATCATCCACTTTATCATGGGAGGTATTGGGCCCCCCTGATCGTGTTTCAGAATCCCAGGAGAACTTCCTTGTCTATCATTAGTAAAGTTGTAACAGCAGCCACACTGTATAGTGATCATGCCCTTTCCTCTCATCCAATTTCATTGCTCGGAATAGGTTCTTGCAATTAGCAGGCCTGCTCGAGCTCTAATTCTGAAATCAAGAATGCAGTCAAGAATATTTCATTCATCCCTCTAAGAGAAAACCTTGGTATATAGCTCCAATCCTTTTAATATGTTGATGAACCTCCCTTGGAATTCTTCATAGAATTTAAAGTCCCTTTTTCTTACCTTGCTCATCTTGTAGTATTCTCCGGTACTGATGATCGGTGGCTGTCAGTGATGTTCCCTCATTTCAACGTTGACGAGAATCTAGGCCGCTGCTTTCTCTATCTACAGCGGAATGTATGACTCTACGTCTGATGGGATATATGTCTCTGTACCCAACATGACATATGGTTCTGCGTACATCAGGAAATCAGTGGTCTGAAATGCATTATCAGAGGATACATATTCTTCTAAAGTATTGTATTACTCAAGGTGGAGGACACTGCAGTCCGGGCACTCCATGAATTCCCCTATGGCTGACATACGTGCTGGTATTTCGAAGTTACATGTCATGCAACCCGTACAAAGAATATCTAATGCTGGTAGTATTTCCGTTTCTGTAACAAATCCTGACTCATCATCTGTAGCAGGCAGGCTGGAAGAGGTCTCTCTTATGCCTGGATTATAGATATCCCCTTCAGGGATTGGGATAAGCAAGTTCTCTGCCTCTTTCTGGCATCTCCTCTCCTCACGTAGGAAAGCCCTATGTTTTTGGTGGCTAGCATTTCTGTGTTGATTCCTCCATTGTGGTGCATCTGGAAGTCTTTCGTTATCTGCAGCGACTAGGCCTCCGATCGGCGTAGCTATCATGGACGGTAGGATACTAGTCCCCTCCATCGGGTCTTGTTGTATCATTACATTTTTCCCCTTCAATGAGGAACTATTTCTATTGCCAAACCTTAACAGTGAGGGTAGCCTTTCTTTCTCCTAACGATTGAGCACATCCATCAGAGGACCCTCATAGTCCATGCCGACTTGACTAAAGTCCATGTTGAGATCTATGGTGCCGCCCTGCGACACCCTTACTTTGTTGACTGCGATGTGCTAGCCATCTTTGAAAGAAAAGATTAGCCTCTAGCTTGACCCTTCTCTGTAGATGACAGGAAAAATATCAGTGAGCTGAAAACTAGCGTGAACAAGAACAAAACAAAGCGTTTATTAAAGAAAATTTTAGTTTTATGTTGGTGAGAAAACCATTTGTTTATGTGTATATTTCATTTAGTTTAGTAGAATATCAAGTTTAAAAAGGAGAAAATTGAAGTGTGTAATTTCAAAATTGCAATAAATTTAGGTTAATCTTATTACAAAATTTTTTGACTTGGTCACAGATTTTTGGCCAAATAGATAACCCTAGAACAATCAAAATTTGAAAATTTCAAATCAAGCGATGTCAAGCAATGTTAGGTTGCATATTACGTCTTCAGGTATCATCCATTGATTGACAACATGGGTCTTTCACCTCAAAAATCTACTCACTGGTAGGCTCTTGCTGCATAGACCTTTTCACGACAAATGGTCCCTCCCAAGTTGGCTCGAATTTTTCACCTATCTTGCGGTGTGTAAGAATGGGTCATTTGAGCATGAGGATAAGGTTACCAACTTTGAATGTCCTTAGGCGGACCAATTTGTCATGATCTTGTACCATATTTGCTTGGTAAAGTTCCAAATGTAGTTGTGCTTCAAGTTATTTTCCCTCAAGACTATAATTCTTCAAGTCTATGTTTTGCACTTTCTTCCGTTGTAAGTTAGTTGGCGACAGCGACTTTGAGAGATGGCGTCTAAACTTCTAATGGTAGTACAGCCTCAGAATCATACACAAACATGTAGGGTGTGCACTGGGTGGGAGACTTGAACATTGTTCAATAAGCCCACAATGCTTCTAGTAACTTGTTGTGCCAATCTATTTTGTTTTCATCCAATGTTTTCTTTAAAATCTATACCGATGTCATGTTGAAGGCTTCAACCAGGCCATTTGCTCTGGGATAGTGAATTATGGAGTATCTCCAATATATCCCGTGTTGTTTGATGACATTGTTGATTTTGGTGCTTTTAAAGGTTATCCCATTGTCGGAAATTATTCTTCGCGGTACTCCAAAATGATAGACGATTTGGCTTTTGAAGAATTGAAGGACGTGTTGTGTCATTAACTCTCATAACGGTTCTACCTATGCCCATTTAGAGAAATAATTTGTAGGGGCAAGTATAAATTTGTGTCCTTTAGAGGATGGAGGGTTTATCGAACCTATTATGTCCGTGCCCCAACACTCGAATGGTCATGAGGCAATGGTTCAGTGAAGCACATTTGGAGTTTGGTGTAAGACCACCACATGCACCTGACACTGGTGATATCTTTTGGTTGTATCCATGCAGTCAGACATCATTATTGGCCAATAATATCTGACTCTCTAGATCTTCATTTTCATCTTTGGCCTTGACTGGTGGGCACCACACAATCCAGCATCTACTTTTTTGACAATGTTTTGTGCTTCTGTTTTACTTAAACATCATAGCCACATCTGGTCAAATGATCTCCTATAGAGGACATCACCTACAAGAGCGTATGACATAGCCCTTTTTGTAATGTGATGTGTTTCAAAATTATCCTCTGGTAGCTTTCCCGTATGCAAATATTTTATTGATGGTTTGCGCCAATCTTCGTTAATATCTGCAACCCTAATTATCGTTTCTTCTTTCTTCTAGAGCTTGTCTCGAGTTTTGAGGTCGATGCTAGACAAAACTTATCTTTTTGTACTATGATATCAATAAAATCCTCCAGAGGATATGACAATTCTTTTATGAGTTTTACTAAAGCGTCAGCATGGGCATTATCTCCTCTAGGAATATGGTAGAAATTTACATTAAGGATCTATTCTAGCAACTTCATCATGTACAGATGGTTTTCTGCTAATCTCTATTTCAAAATCTTGTAATGTCTGGTGACTTGCTGGATGACTAGTTGTGAGTTACCATAGATGAAAATGTTTGTTATATACATCGAGATTGTCAACTCTAATCTTGTGATTAAGGCTTCATACTTTGCTTCGTTGTTGGTACATGACTCTCTCAGGAGGTATGAGAACCTCAGCATACCCTTATCAAGTGTGCCAAAGATCAATTCAATACCTGCTTTTCCTGGTATAACTATGCATGATCCCTTGTCCTTTCTGGCTAACAAAGCTCCATCGAAGTACATTTACCAGTGTTGCGCGTTGGAGAATTCCATTTGCAGTACCTGCTCATCTGGTAGTTCATCATTAAGTGGGGACCTAGCTGGAAGTGGGTGTGTGACCAAAGTAAAATATGTTAAGATTTTCACACTTATTTTACACTGATTTTGAAGATATTGCACTTTAAAGAAAGGTATTTTTGATGTTTTTTTGTAGGTATATTGAATTATGGTCATTGGAGCAAAAAGATGCAAAAAGAAGCGAATTTGGAGCAAAAAGGACCAAAATATGAAGATTTGATCTTGGGCACTAACGGCAGGCTCGACGCCACCGACGGCGGGTTTTTGCCAAGAATCTAGAATTAAATATTCTAGAAGGCTGACGACGGAACCATCGAGGACGCCGATGGCGAGCACATCGGTTCTCTCAACAGATGCTCTGAATGTGGACAATTTTGGAAGGGACGCTTAGGCAACTCTTGAAAACTCTTCTACAACTTTAAAAGAAATAATTTGGAGGCCAAAAAAGGGAGGTGTCCACTGAGTTTTTGTTGTTTGTGGTGCTCATTAGAGTGTAGAGAGTGATTAGTATTGTAAGGAATTCTTCGAGAGATTTTAAGAGTGGAAGGAAAGTGAGAGATTTCTTCCTCCTTGCCGCTTCGAAGGAGAATTCTCTATGCTGTAAAGAAAGGAAGAGATTTAGAGAAACTTCGAGGAGTTTGCTTGGGGAGGAATTAGAGATAAGTTGTATTTACTTATTGTAGTTTGTATGACTTTGCTTTTATATATAAATTCCAAGTTTTATTGTATCTTCTCCTAGAGTTCTGAGTAGTTTTCTCTATATTTCTCCTTGTCTTAAGTTTTTCTTAAATGATGTTTTGAATTGGTTATCCCATGAGAATGTTAAAGAAGTTATGATGATCTTTTCACATCATTCTTAATTTGCTTTCAATCTGGCCAATTGATTTGTTAAAATATGTTGAGTTTTTCAACTATAGTGAAGATTACATCCAAGATTTAGGGAGGTCAAAGTCTTTGAAAGTTGGGTGCAAATAAATTCGTGAAGATTACATCCAAGATTCAGGGAGGTCAAAGCCCTTGGAAGTTAGGTGCAAATAAATAAGGAAATAAAAAAATTATCGGGCGTAGAATTGGAGATTTTAAAGTGACAGACTAAAATCCTCAATTTAGTCCTATCGTTTTGGTGTTGAAGTGTAGATGTTAGCCCTCAGACGAGGGGAATGTGGGTGCTCCAAAGTGAGAGCCGGTATTCTCCCAGCTTAGCCACAGTTTCAGCAACCAAGCATATGATTAGTCAATGTTCTTTATGCCTAGTCTAAAGGGTAAAGAATAGGTATGCTCCTATTTGGCACAATACAATTTGAATTGATTCAATTTATCCATTCACTTATATTTCTTGACAAGGAGAAGGATGCTTTCTTATTTATTAAACTTCACATTAGAAACTTTATTAGTAGAATTAGTTAATTAAGAGTTTATTAAAATTACATTTTTATTTCAATTGCCTCTTAGTAACAAATATGTAATTTGAACTATATTGTTGTGATTAAGTATTGATTTTTAAATCTTAGTTCGTAGCCTCTAATTTTACTCCCTATGGGATCGATATCCACGACTCCATTAGAGCCCTATATTACTTGAGTGATACGTATACTTGCGTTGATAAGTGCGACTGTGCAATTATTAAATATTTTATACACATCTTTATCAAATCTATAACTGTTGTCAAGTTTTTGGCACCGTTGCCTAGGATTTAAATATTCTAGCAATAGTATGAAATTTTTATATTTTTAAGCATATATAAAGTCGCTGTCAAGTTTTTGGCACCGTTGCCGGGAAGTAAAAATTAGATTTTAAAAAAAATAATCATAATTAGAGTAACGGACAAATTACGACTATTAGAAAACTTTTACTTCAATTACAACTTATTTTCATATTTAGTTAACTGTTTTTCTGTGTACTGATTTCAATTGTAAGCGTAAATTTGGACCTGAAAAATCTTATACCCTACGATTCAGAATTAGAACGCACTGTTAGGAGAATTAGAAAACTAAGAAAAAAACTTAGAAATCCTAACACAATGAAAAAATAAAGTGAACAATCAAGGAATAGAAAATGAACATCAACCTAGACCTCTACGAGATTATGTAAATCCTGCAGCAGATGAAATTCACGTATCTATCCAAAATCCTGATGTAGCTCCTAATTCATTTGAACTCAAACCTGCTATTATCCAAATAGTACGAAAAAATCAATTTGGAGATACATCAAATGAAGATCCTAATTTACACCTCGCTATTTTTTTAGAACTTTGTGTTGCTTTTAAATAAGAAAGAGTTTCGAACGATGTTGTTAGAGTTAGAATTTTTCCTTTTTCACTTAGGGATAAGAGTAAGATGTGGTTAAATTTGTTAGCACCTGGATCTATTAGAATTTGGGGAGAACTTTCACAGAAATTTCTATCCAACAGTTTCCCTCCATCCAAAACTGTTAAACTTAGAAATGACATTACATCAATTTGTCAGATTGATGGAGAGTTGATATATGAAGCTTGGGAGAGATTTAAAGATCTTCTTAGGAAGTGCCCTCATCATTCTTTACCAGATTGGTTGATAATTCAAACTTTTAATAATGGATTAGTGGGATCTCTTAGATTGATTATAGATGCTGCGGCTGGTGGTTCTTTATTGTCAAAATCTTTTGACGAGGTTTATTCGTTAATAGAAGAGATGGCTACCAACAATTTTCAATGGCCCTCTGAAAGGGTAAATCTATTAATAGAAGAAATGACTACCAACAATTTTCAATGGCCCTCTGAGCGGGTAAATCCTAAAATAGTAGCTAGTATCCACGATTCTGATGCAATATCTATGTTAGCTTCGTAAATTACTGCAATATCAAAGAAATTAGATCATTATGGAAAGAATTATTCTCCAACACCTACTATGATGGAAGAGAATTCATCTGGGCAATTTGTGGATGTTCAACTTTCATATGAGACTTTAAATGCTATTAATAGACCTAACAACCCCATATTCGAACTATTATAACCCAGGTTGGAAGAATCATCCTTACGAGACTTTAAATGCTATTAACAATATACCGAACAATCCTAACCCAGGTTGGAAGAATCATCCTAACTTTAATTTGAATAACAATTCTTTTACAAATCAACAATGGGCAAACAACCCAGAAAACTCATTGGAAAACTCATCCAACCAAGGAAATGATAATTATAGACCTTCTTATCATCTAAAATTTAATAGTAACACTCAATTTAAGGAAAAGAAGTTGTCTATGGAAGAGCTGATACTGAACATAACAATTGCGAAATCAAAGAAATCAATTACAAATTCAAGGAAACCAGTTACAAAATCAAGGAACTGCTATTAAGAATATTCAAAAACCAGTTGGGGCATATCGCTACTGCGCTTAGTAATCAAACATTGGGAACTTTTCCTAGTACTGTGGAACCAAATCTTAAAGATCAAGGAAAACAACAGATAAAGCAATACAATTACAAAGTGGAAAAAAGTTGGAAACAAGAGTGTAGAAAGAAATGAAAACTGAAAAAAGAGATAGTTGATACAGAAAAAAAAAAGGATCATGAATACCCAGATTTAGAATATCCACTTACACCAAATAAAATTACTGTAGAGAAACCTCCACCACCGTTTCCTCAAAGATTGAAGCAACAAAAAAAGGATAAACAATTTTCCAAGTTTATAGAAATTCTTAAAAAATTAACAGTAAATATTCCTTTCATGGAAGCTTTAAAACAAATGCCTAATAGTATGAAGTTCATGAAAGATATTTTGAACAAGAAAAGGAAGTTCACTGATAATGAGATTGTTGCACTTAGTGAAGAGTGTAGTGCAATTATTCAGAAAAAAGCTTCTTGAGAAATTAAAAGATCTAGATAGTTTTATGACCTAAGGAAAATATGTTGAGATTTTCATACCTATTTTATACTATTTTTAATGATATTGCACTTTAGAAAAAGATATTTTTAATGTTTTGTTGCAGGAATGATGAATTAGGGTAAATGAAGCAAAAAGATGCAAAAAGGAGCGAATTCGGAGCAAAAAGGATCAAAATGTGAAGAATTAAACTAGGCCGCTGATGGCGCCCTTGACCCCGACGACGGTGAGATTTTCCTGAGACTACAGGAAAATATTCTTCAGAAGCCCGCCGACGGCGCGATCGACGCTTATGCCTACTCAAGCTTTGGATAAGGCCAAATTTTGAAGGGATGCTTAGAAAAATCTTGGGAAAGCTCATCCACAACTTTAAAAGAACATTTTGGCCGAAAATGGAGAGAGTCTAGAGGCCCTGGAGGTTAGAGAGGTTTCATTAGTGTATAGAATTTCCAATAGAGTGTAATAATTGTGAGGAATTCTTCGAGAGATTGTAAGGAAAGTGAGAGGTTTCTTCCTTCTTGCTACTTTGAAGAGTAATTCTGTGTGCTATAAAGAAAGGAAGAGATTCAGAGGAACTTCAAGGAGTTTTCTTGGGGAGAAATTAAAGATAAATTATTTACTTGTTGTAGTTTGTATGACTTTGATTTTATATATGAATTCTGAGTTTTGTTGTGTTTTCCTCATGAGTTCTTAGTAATTTTCTCTGTCTTTCTCCTTGTCTCGAGATTTATGAAATGATAATTTGAATTGGTAAAGCCATGAAAATGTTTAAGAAATTGTGATGATCTTTTCACTTCGATCTTAATTTACTTTCAATATAGCCAATTGATTTGTTAAAATATGTTGAGTTTTAAAAAAGATTACATCCAAGATTCACCCAATTAATTTGTTAAAATATGTTGAATTTTACAATTAAATTGAAGATTACATCCAAGATTCAGGGAGGTCAATTGATTTATTAAAATAAGTTGAGTTTTACAACTAAAGAGAATATTACATCCATGATTTAGGGAGGTCAAAGCCCTTGAAAGTTGGGTGTAAATAAATAGAGAAATAATATTATCGGGCGTAGAATTGGAGATTTTAGAGTAACGGACTAAAAACCCCAATTTGGTCCTATCGTTTGGGTGTTGAAGTGTAGATGTTAGCCCTCAAGTGAGGGGAACGTGGGAGCTCCGAAGTGAGTGCCGGTATCCTCCCAGCCTAGCCACAAATTCAGTAAACAAGCGTAGGATTAGTCAATGTTCTTTATGCCTGGAACAAAGGGTAAAGAATACGTATGCTCCTATTTGGCACAATCTAAATTGAACTAAATCACTTTATCCATTCACTAGAATTTCTTGACAAGGAGAAGGATGCTTTCTTATATATTGAATATCACAATTAAACCCTCCTTCATTAGTTATTATTAGTTAATAAAATTATCTATTTTTTTCAATTGGCTATTAGTGATAGATAAGCAAATTGAACTCCATTGTTGTGATTAAAGTATTGCTTTTCTAAAATCTTAGTCTGTAATTCTAACCACTCCCTGTGGGATTGATATCTAGGACTCCATCATAGCATTATCTTAGTTGAGCGATACGTATACTTGCGTTGATAAGTGTGACTTTGAAATTATTTAATATTTATTACGTCCATATTTGTCTTATATTTTAAGCATATATAAAATTGCTATCAAGTTTTTGGCGCCGTTGCCGTGGAGTGATTGAGTGATTGAGTGAGTGAGCCAAATCATGATCAGAGTAACAGACAAATTAGGATTATTAGAAAAGTTTTACTTGAATTGCAACTTGTTTTTATATTTAGTTAATTATATTACTGAGTACTGATTTCAAATTGTATGCATAAATTTGGACCCCGTGATTCAGAAAATTAGAAACACACTGTTAGAAGGATTAAAAAATTAAGAAGAAAACCTAGAAATACTGATACAATGGAAAACAACCTGAACAATCAAGGAATAGAGAATGAACACCAACCTAGACCCCTAAGAGATTATGCAAATCCTGTAGCAGATGAAATTCACATATCTATCCAAAATCCTTATGTAACTGCTAATTCATTTGAGCTTAAACCTGTTATTATGCAAATGGTACAAAACAATCAATATGGAGGTACACCAAATGAAGATCCAAACTTACACCTCGCTAGTTTTTTAAAACTGTGTGCTACTGTTAAATATGACAGACTCTCAAATCTGCTGTTAGACTTAGACATTTTCCATTTTCACTTAGGGATAAGGCAAAGATGTGGTTAAATTTGTTAGCACCGGCATCTATTAGAACTTAGGGAGAACTTTCACAGAAATTTCTATGCAAATATTCCCTCCATCCAAAACTGCTAAACTTAAAAATGACATAGCATCGTTCTGTCAGATTGATGGAGAGTAAATATATGAAGCTTGGGAGAGATTTAAAGATCTTCTTAGGAAGTGTCCTCATCATTCGTTACTAGATTGGTTAATAATTCAAACTTTTTATAATGGATTAGTAGGATCTCTTAGATCAATTATAGATGCTGTGGCTGGTGGTTCTTTAATGTCAAAACCTTTTGATGAGGCTTATTCATTAATAGAAGAGATGGCTATCAACAATTTTTAATGGCCCTCTGAGCAGGCAAATCCTAAAAGAGTAGCTAGTATCCACGATTCTGATGCAACATCTATGTTAACTTCACAGATTGTAGCAATATCAAAGAAATAAGATCATTATGGGTTGAATTATTCTCCAACACCTCCTATGATGGAAGAGAATTCTTTTGGGCAAATTGTGGATGTTCAACCTTCTTATGAGACTTTAAATGTTAGTAATAGACCCAACAACCCTTATTCAAACTATGATAACCCAGGTTGGAAGAATCATCCAAATTTTAATTGGAACTCTACAAATCAACAATGGGCAGACAACTAAGTAAACCCATTAGGAAATTCATCCAAATAGGGAAATGTTAACTATTGACCTTCTTATTCTCCAGGATTTTACAGTAATACTCAAATTAAGGAGAAGAAGTTGTCTATGGAAGAGTTGATATTAAACATGGGTCACAATTGTAGAAGCAAGGAAATCAATTACAAATTCAAGGAAATCAATTACAAAATCAAGGAACTGCTATTAAATTGCAGAATCAAGAAATCAATTGCAGATTTAAGGAAATCAATTACAAAATCAAGGAACTGCTATGACACTCAAATTAAGGAGAAGAAGTTGTCTATGGAAGAGCTGATATTAAACATGGGTCAACAATGCAGAATCAAGGAATCAATTGTAAATTCAAGGAAATCAATTACAAAATGTGTCAACAATTGCAGAATCAAGGAAATCAATTATAAATTCAAGGAAATCAATTACAAAATCAATGAACTGCTATTAAGAATATTGAAAACCAATTAAGGCATATCACTACTGCGCTTAGTAACCAAACATTAGGAACGTTTCTTAGTACTGTGGAACCAAATCCTAAAGACCAAGGAAAAGAACAAATCAAAGCGATACAATTACGAAGTGGAAAAGAATTGGAAACAAGGGTGCAAAAAGAAACAGAAACTAAAAAAGAGAAAGTGGATACCGAAAAAGAGAAGGATCATGAATACCCAGATTTAGAGTATCTATTTACACTAATGAAAATTACTGTGGAGAAACCTCTACCACCGTTTCCTCAAAGATTGAAGCAACACAAATAGAATAAACAATTTTACAAATTTTTAAAAATTCTTAAAAAGTTAACAGTAACATTCCCTTCGTAGAAGCCTTAGAGCAAATGCCCAATTATGTGAAATTTATGAAAGATATTCTGAACAAGAAAAGGAAGTTCACGGATAACGAAACTATTGCACTTAGCAAAGAGTGTAGTGCAATTATTCAAAAAAAGCTTCCTGAAAAACTAAAAGATCCTGGCAGTTTAACTATACCATGTGCTATCGGTGAAATTTTTATGGAAGAGCTCTATGTGATTTGGGAGCTAGCATTAATCTTATGCTTTTATCAATTTTCAAAAGATTAGGATTAGGAGAAGTCTCACCTACTTCTGTAACTCTACAGTTAGCAGATCGTTCGGTTACATATCCTAAGGGAGTTATAGAAGATGTGTTAGTAAAAGTGGATAAATTTATCTTTCCTGTGGATTTCATATTTTAGATATGCAGGAAGATAAAGAAATACATATCATTTTAGGGAGACCATTTTTAGCTACTGGGAAAGCTATGATAGATGTTCAAAAAGGAGTATNGGTTACATATCCTAAGGGAGTTATAGAAGATGTGTTAGTAAAAGTGGATAAATTTATCTTTCCTGTGGATTTCATATTTTAGATATGCAGGAAGATAAAGAAATACATATCATTTTAGGGAGACCATTTTTAGCTACTGGGAAAGCTATGATAGATGTTCAAAAAGGAGTATTAACTATGAGAGTTAATGATCAAGAAGTGACTTTTAACATTGCAAAATCTATGAAAGACCCTGCTGTTGAAAGAAATTATGAATGTTTTTGCATGGAAATTATTGAACATCTACTGAAAAAACTTTTTAAAGAACATTTTGAAGATAAAAAACATTTTGAAGAAGAAGAACATTTTGTAGAGAAGGAAGAATTTGAACAGAATGGCGAAGTTATTTTGGACGAATTAGAAAATGAAGAATTAGATTATGTTCAGGAAAGATTTGAGATGTTAGATATTACGGAAAATGCCGATAAGATTCTATTTCCATCAATTATAAAACCACCTGAACTTGAGTTAAAAATACTGCCTAGCCACTTGAAGTATGTATTTTTAGGAGACTCATCTACATTACATGTTATTATATCTTTAGAATTAAATTATCGGCAAGAGCAAAGACTGTTAGGTACGTTTGAAAGATATAAGAAAGCTTTTGGTTGGACCTTAGCTGATATTAAGGGAATCAATCCTTCAATCTATATGCACAGAACTATATTAGATGAACAATATAAACCAAGAGTTGATCCACAAAGGATATTAAATCCGATGATGAAAGAAGTAGTTAAGATGTAAATTTTGAAATGGTTAGACACTGAAATTATATATCCTATTTTAGATAGTGCGTGGGTATGTCCTATTCATTGTGTTCCTAAGAAAGGAGGTGTGACTGTTGAAATAAAAGAAAATAATGAATTAATACACATCAGACAAGTTATTGGGTGGCCTATTTGCATTGATTATAGGAAATTAAACACTGCCACCAGGAAAGCTCACTTCCCTTTACCCTTTTTAGATGAAATAGTAGATAGACTTGCCTAACACAAATATTTTTGTCTTTTAGATGGATATACTGGTTACCATTAAATTCTTATTGCTCTTGAGGATCAAGAAAAGACAACATTTACTAGTCTTTTTGGAACTTTTGTTTTTCGAAGAATGCCTTTCGGATTATGTAATGCACCTGCAACATTCTAGAGATGTATGATGTCCATATTTAGTAAGTTAATTGATGATGGATTGNCACATTTTTGGGATGACCCTTATTTATATAAACAATGTAAGGATCTTATTATGAGGAGATGTGTACCTTATGAAGAAACTGAGCTAATCATTCAGAAATGTTATGATTATGAATTTTGAGGACATTTTGGGATTAATAAAACTGCTTATAAAATTTTACATGCTGGATTTTATTGGCCTACCATCTTTAAAGATGTTTATAGATACATAAAAACTTGTGATCAATGTCAACGAGTAGGCAATATATCTAGAAGAAATGAAATGCCTCTGAATTTCATGTTAGAAGTTGAGATCTTTGACGTTTGGGGATTAGATTTTATGGGACCATTTATTCCTTTATTTGGGAACTTATATATATTAATCGCAGTGGACTACGTTTATAAGTGGATTGAAGCACAAGCTTTACCTCGTTGTGACACTAAAAGTGTTTCAAGATTTTTAATACGTTTCTATGGAACCATTTATTCCTTCATTTGAAAACTTATATATATTAATTGCAGTAGACTATGTTTCTAAGTGGGATTGAAGCACAAGAGAACTTATATATATTAATTGCAGTAGACTACGTTTCTAAGTGGATTGAAGCACAAGATTTACCCTCGGAACTTGTATATATTAATTGCAGTAGACTACGTCTCTAAGTGGATTGAAGCACAAGCTTTACCTCGCTGGTGGCGCTAAACCCTTCATATGGGAACTTATACATATTAGTTGCGGTAGACTATGTTTCAAAGTGGATTGAAGCACAAGATTTACCTCGTTGTGACGCTAAAAGTGTTCGAGATTTTTAATAAAAAATATTTTCACTAGATACGGAATGCCTAGAATGATTATCACTGACGGAGGTACGTTTCTATGGAACCATTTATTCCTTCATTTGAAAACTTATATATATTAATTGCAGTAGACTATGTTTCTAAGTGGGATTGAAGCACAAGAGAACTTATATATATTAATTGCAGTAGACTACGTTTCTAAGTGGATTGAAGCACAAGATTTACCCTCGGAACTTGTATATATTAATTGCAGTAGACTACGTCTCTAAGTGGATTGAAGCACAAGCTTTACCTCGCTGGTGGCGCTAAACCCTTCATATGGGAACTTATACATATTAGTTGCGGTAGACTATGTTTCAAAGTGGATTGAAGCACAAGATTTACCTCGTTGTGACGCTAAAAGTGTTCGAGATTTTTAATAAAAAATATTTTCACTAGATACGGAATGCCTAGAATGATTATCACTGACGGAGGTTAATGAAAAATATTTTACTAGATACGGAATGCCTAGGATGATTATTACTGATGGAGGATCCTATTTTCACTCGATACGAAATGCCTAGAATGATTATCACTGACGGAGAATCCCATTTTATAAATAAATACATTCAGAGATTGGCAGAAAAATTTAATATTATTCATAGAATTTCTACTGCCTATCATCCTCAAACCAGTGGGTTAGCTGAAGTTTCTAATAGAGAGATTAAACAAATACTTGAAAAGACTGTAAACCCTAGTAGAATAGATTGGTCCACTAGATTGTATACTGCATTATGGACTTATAGGACTGCTTATAAAACTTGTATTGGAATGACTCCTTACAAAGTGATTTTTGGAAAGACTTGTCACTTACCAGTAGAATTAGAGCATAAAGCATATTAGGCGATTAAAGAATTCAATTATAATTTGAAAGATGCTGGTGAGAATAGATTGTTACAATTAAATGAATTGAAAGAATTAAGAAATGAGTCTCATGATAACGAAAGAATTTATAAGGAAAAATTAAAGTTATGGCATGATCGGAAGATAAACCAAAAGAACTATGAACCAGGATAAGAAGTTTTGCTTTATAACACTAGGCTGAAGTTATTTATTGGCAAATTGAAGTCTCGTTGGTTAGGACTCTTTACTGTGACTCAAGTTTTTACTTACAGAGCTATTGAAATTGATGATCAGAAGACGGGAAATAGATTTAAAGTAAATGGACATAGATTAAAACCATATTATGATGGTAAAAGACCAAATTTTAAAGAGGTTTTAATGATCAGTCAACCTAAATGACACCTGAATAGGTCGGACTGACGACGTTAAACCAACCGCTTTATGGGAGGTAACCCATGTTTATCTTTATTTTTATTGCAATTATAGTAGTTTTTATTTGAAATTATTATTAGTTTGTGATAGTATTAAGCTCTACTACTCTTATTTACCCTTGAAACATCTTAAAAATTTGATCCATGAAGAAAAATTAGAATGCATTCAGACCAGAGCGAAATAGTGAAAATTTTCCCTTGGGTGCCGACGATGCCCTCGGTGCCACCGACAGTGGGTTTTTCTTGAGAGTCCAGACAAAATTAATACAGAGGCTTGTCGACGGCGCCATCGACCACGCCGACTGCGAGACCACTGAATTGACAGTTATGCAAGTTCAAATGGCAGTTTTTGGCGGTTTTTGGGCGGGAATTGTCTTTTTAAACTCAAAAATTTGATTTCTAGTTCATATTTACCCTCCAAAAATGAAGTGAAACTCTACCAATTTCATTCCTATGGCATCCAATTCCCCTGGTAATCCCAGAATGCAAGTTTTCAATCGGCGAAAGTTTATTAGTGCGGAAGCACAGCGAATCTTCAACAAGTTGCTGAGGAAGAAAAGATTGATCAAAGAACGAGGATTTGTGAATCGTGGATTGAATAATCCTACAACGGATATTGAAGAAATGATAGTGCGGCAAAGATGGGAAGTGATGTGCTACACTACTGCCGCTGTGGTGGTTCCTATGGTAAAAGAATTTTATGCAAATTTACATGGAATCAACGAAGGAGTTGTTTTTATGTGAGGGAGATGGATTACTTTCACTCCTGCACGGATCAACAAATTATATATGATAGTGAATATTCCTGTCTGCCACTATTCCAATTTCGTCCCAACGAGAAATCAGATGAATGAGATTTACCAATATTTAACGGACTAAATTGATGACTGGGAAACAAGAGAAAACGGGTATGTCAGTTTTTATGCAACACTCTTGAATTCCATTTTAAAACATTGGCACTTCTTCATTTTTGCAAAACTGTTACCGATGACTGGGAAACAAGAGAAAACGGGTATGTCAGTTTTTATGCAACACTCTTGAATTCCATTTTAAAACATTGGCACTTCTTCATTTTTGCAAAACTGTTACCGATAATGAAGATCGGTAAAGTTTCTAAAGAAAGTGTCTTTTTAAATTACTGCATCCAAAGGGGACTGCCTATCGATATTCGATCTATAATTGTGAAGTTGGTTTTAGGCCTGATCGTTCACGAATCAACTTATGGGCTTGGAAACCCCTCTAAATTTTTCTCACTTTGCAGTCAATTCCAAGTTGGTTTTACTGCTTCCTTGGAAGCCTTTGGATCCAACTGAAAGATTCTCAGCTTTTGAAGATGAAAATGACATGACAATTATAGTAGATCAAGCATCTCAGAATTCACTACCAGTTTAACCCTTAGTCCCTGATAAGTCTCTTGTGATTCTTCTCCTAATCAAGAAATTGGAAAAGGAAGTACAAAATGTCATGAATGCGATTAATAATATTCCCAATTTATTCGATCATCTAGACTGGATGATGAAGGATTATTTTAAACACTCTAGACATTTAGAAGATAACTTGATATGACTGATGAGGAGGATGAAGTTAATAGAAGAGAATTCCCCTGAAGAATTTCCATTATGGCCCTTCTACAACCTCTTCGTTCATGTGCAATCAATGGGTGATCTCAGAGGATAATCGAGTACCGAGTCTAAGCATTAGTAGATTTATATTACTACCTATATGTCTATCTATGTATTTTAATTTGAAATTTGTATTTGTTTTGCTTTACAATTGTGCTTATAGATCTATGTATAGTTGAGACTAAGCATAGGTTGTTTTGTTTTCAGTGTTTTGAGTGTTGTGGCTTAGATTGCGACGTTGAATTAATGTATTGAGGTTGAGAAAATACCAAACTTAGTTGTGTTATGTAACGTATATTGTACCCCTTGGAATTTATATATAAATGTGATGTTTTGTGTTGTGAAAGTTTATATGTGCTAAGTACATCATTTCGATACTTAAAATTATGTCTATAATGATTAAATGGATGTCGTTTACACTTAGAATTGATCGAAATTGTGAAAATCCAGAATTTGGACAAAATCAATAGAGCCCACCGACGGCGCCCTTGACTCCGCCAATGGTGAGGTTTTCCCGAGACTTAGGATTTAAATTCTAATTGAGCACGCTGACGGCACCATCGACCCCACCGACGATGAGTTCACGAAAAAAAACCTTTAACCGCGATTTTGACCAGTCAACCGCCACTATTCATCATCCCCTTCCTCCCTAAAAAGCCATTTTCGACCTAGGGCTTGAAAGATCTTGGATTGGGAGGCAATTTCAAGGCTTTTTGACACTGGATTTGATCATCTTTAGGTAAGAGCTTCACTCCAAGCTAAAAATATTTGATTTTCACCATGGATTTCTTCCACATTGAGGAGATCTGAAAAATTTGAGAATGTGAAGAAAATTTGGCAAGAAATTCATGGATCTTAATGTTGAACTCTTAGAATTACTATTGGAAGCAATGATTTGTATACTTGAAGTTTGAAGTCATTTTTGAAATTTTTCTACAATTTAATTAGATTGAAATGGCTCCACATCAAAAGAGAAAAGTTGAGTTCGACGAGTCTCGCTTCGTCAATGTGATGGCTCAAATAAAATTTACTTCCATATTTAAAGGAAAGAAGTGCATACAAGATCGAGTTTTTGAAAGTCTGGGAGGAGAAATTGAATGAATTATTTCAGAGCGGAGGTGGGAAAACTTTGGTTACACCACCAATAAAGCTGATGCAAATGTTGTGAATGACTTCTATGCCATTGTGATTTATTCTGATGATGGAATTGTTCAAGTGCGGGGATTCCCTGTTTAGTTTACTACCACCTGCATCAACACTTTTTATGAAGTCCCAGACTCTTATAGCTGCCACTATGAATCCTTTAGTACAATCGAAGGCCCTCTCAATGATGTGATCAACTTTCTCACTGATGGGAAAAGAACATGGAAGATAAAGCAGCAAGAACGTGAAAATTTTTCTGCTTCCATGTTGAATGCCACCTCTAAGGCGTGGCACTATTTCATTTCCTCTACTCTGTTACCAACCTATCACCATAGTGAGGTAACTAGAGATAGAGCTATTCTAAATTTCTGTATTCAGAATAGTATAACAATAAATGTAGGGAGAATAATTCTTAAGAATATATTGACTACGGCAAGGAGTGACACAAGTGGAGGTCTAGGACATCCTGGACTTATTTATACAATTTGCAAACTTTCTGAAGTGGAAAGTGGAGATGAAGAATGGGTTTACCCTATGAAACCCATTAGTAAGGCTAATTTAAAGACTTATGAATCTCATGAGAAATGGAGAACTGGAAGTAGAAGTCAAGAACCTTCTACTAGTAGAGATGTCTCCTCTACAAGTTATGACCTTCCACCTTCTAGTTCCCCTACTCTCTCTGATTTGATGAATGAGTTGACCTTGCAGCGGAAGAGCATAGACTTGATAAGTGAAAGGATTGGAGTTTTAGAATGTCGACACGATTACGATAGTGAGTACTTGCAGAGGCATTAAAATTTTGAGCTAGCCTATTATAAAACTCAAGCCTGACACTACAGATGTGAGCCTGATGTTATGTTTCTTCAGTGCCCCCGATATACTCAGTATCAACCCAATCCACCTGCTGATCAAGGCGATGAAGATATAGCTTGGGTTTTTGATATTGAATGAAATTGATTTACCTATGTTTGTATTTTAATTTTTTGTAATAGGAATGGATATTTGGACTTTCATTTTTAGTATTATGCTGTACTTGGATAATTTTAGTTTTTATAAAGTTAGTGTTATAGTTAAATGTGCATGTGTAGTTCAATAGATATTGAGTAAAATTATGGATTGTAATGTGATTTTTGTTTCACATTTTAGTTTTAATTGTTTAGTATTGTGGTTGTGTTAGGAAATGTTGTACTTATTTAATGTTTCAGTTTTATATTTATTTCAAAATTTCATTATTCAGAATTTCCTCTAATGATTTATATGTGTAGAAAGTTCCTAATACTATAGACCAGGTGAAGTAAAAATTTGAGAAGGCCTGCAGAAATTTTAGAATGATGAAAATGCCTAAAGGTATGATTTATATTTATAGTTTTTTCTTTCCACCTATATTATTTCATATTTAAAAATTTAAGTAGATTTATATTTATAGTTTTTCTTTCCACCTGTATTATTTCATATTTAAAAATTTAAGTTTGAGGGAGGGTAGAAAAAGAATAACTATTAGATGTCCTCTATTTCAATATTTTTAAAAATTATTTATATGATTTTATGTAGTTAATTTAATTCAGGTAACTATATTTTTGTAATTATTTAAATATTATGGTAGATTTAAAGAAATATTTTGTAATGAAAATTAATTTTTGTTACTTAAGAGATTTAGTATAAGAGAATAAGATTATAGTTAACTATTTAAAGTAAAGGAAACTATATTTTGAAGTATTAAGAATCTGGAAATTCATTTGAGAAGAAAAGATTGGGGCTCAATGATGTAAAAACTATGAAATATTTATAAGGTAAAGAAATGCTTTGAGTTTGAAATTTAGGGAAAGAAAAGTAAAGTTCAAAATCATTAAAGACTATCCAGATACAATAATCCTCACTTGAAAAAGAAAAAAAGAAAGGATTGAAAACAATCCTTGAAATAAAAAGAAAAACAAAATATAGGATTGAAAGCAATCCAAATGAAAAATAGAAAAGAAAGAAAAAAATTATGGAAGTGAGGAGAAGCTTGAGGATATGCCTAATAAAAAATGGCTTCACTGGGACCCACGTTAAAGTGAATACTTAAATACATTTCTAAACTTATATTTACAGAATAAGTCTTTTACTAGTAGAGTTCTCATTAAGTTCTTATCTTTTGGATATTCTAAGTGACTTAATATTACAACATATAGTCATTCTTGAAATAAATAGAAGACTAGAACTCTTAAACTTGATGACGAGATAATCTTGTGGCTATAGAGTTTATTCAATTACTTGAATTTTTTCTGAAAATCTTATTATGATATTCATTTAAGTAACACTTATAGTATTTCTGAATTAAAACTTTAATGCAGTAGATCATAACTTTTATATAGTACTAAAATTACTTGAGGAAAAGTAATAGTTAAGTTTGGGGGATTTTGACCAAAGGAAAATATGTTGAGCTTTTCATACCTATTTTATACTATTTTTAATGATATTTCACTTTACAAAAAGGTATTTTTGATGTTTTGTTGCAGGAATGATGAATTAGGGTCATTGGAGCAAAAAGATTTTAACAGGAGCAAATTCGGAGCGAAAAGGACCAAAATGTGGAGAATTAAACAACACCGCCGACAGCGCCCTCGACCCCGCCGACGACGAGATTTTTCTGAGACAATAGGACAAAATTCTTCAGAAGCCCGCCGACGGCGCCCTCAAGGTCGTCAATGGCGAGATCGACAGTTATGCCTACTCAAGCTTTGGTTAAGGCCAAGTTTTGAAGGGATGCTTAGGTAACTCTTGGGAAAGCTCATCCACAACTTTAAAAGAATATTTTGACCCAAAATTGAGAGAGTCTAGAGGCCCTGGTGGTTAGAGAGGTTCCATTAGTGTATAGAATTTCTAATAGAGTGTAAAAATCGTGAGGAATTCTTCAAGAGATTGTAAGAGTGGAGGGAAAGTAAGAGATTTCTTATTCCTTGCTACTTCAAAGAGGAATTCTATGTGCTGTAAAGAAAGGAAGAGATTCAGAGGAACTTTGAGGAGTGTTCTTGGGGATAAATTAGAGATAAGTTATTTACTTGTTGTAGTTTGTATGACTTTGATTTTATATATGAATTTTGAGTTTTGTTGTGTATTTCCCATGAGTTCTGAGTAGTTTTCTCTGTTTTTCTCCTTGTCTCGAGATTTATGAAATGATAATTTGAATTAGTGAAGCCATGAAAACATTTAAGAATTTGTGATCATCTTTTTACTTCGATCTTCATTTACTTTCAATCTGGCCAATTGATTTGTTAAAATATGTTGAGTTTTACTTCTTTCAATCTGGCCAATTGATTTCGATCTTAATTTATTTTCAATCTGGCCAATTGATTTGTTAAAATATGTTGAGTTTTACAACTAAAGTGAAGATTACCAATCTGGCCAATTAATTTGTTAAAATATGTTGAGTTTTACAACTAAAGTGAAGATTACACAATCTGGTCAATTGATCTGTTAAAATATGTTGAGTTTTACAACTAAAGTGAAGATTACATCTCAAGATTTGGGAGGTCAAAGCCCTTAGAAATTGGGTGCAAATAAATAGGGAAATGAAATTATCGGGCATAGAATTGGAGATTTGGGGAGGTCAAAGCCCTTGGAAGTTGGGTGCAAATAAATAGGGAAATAATATTATCGGGCATGGGAGGTCAAAGCCCTTAGAAATTGGGTGCAAATAAATAGGGAAATGAAATTATCGGGCATAGAATTGGAGATTTTGGAGGTCAAAGCCCTTGGAAGTTGGGTGCAAATAAATAAGGAAATAAAATTATCGGGAGTAGAATTGGAGATATTTGATTTGTTAAAATATGTTGAGTTTTACAACTAAAGTGAATATTACATCCAAGATTCAGGGATAAATTTGTTAAAATATGTTGAGTTTTACAACTAAAGTGAAGATTACATCCAAGATTCAGGGAGTAATTTGTTAAAATATGTTGAGTTTTACAACTAAAGTGAAGATTACATCCAAGATTTAGGGAGGTTAAGCCCTTGGAAGTTGGGTGCAAATAAATAGGGAAATAATATTATCGGGCATAGATTTGGAAACCTTGGAAGTTGGGTGCAAATAAATAGGAAAATAATATTATCGGGCGTAGAATTGGAGATTGCTTTGGAAGTTGGGTGCAAATAAATAAGGAAATAATATTATCGGGCATAGAATTGGAGATTTTAGAGTGACAGACTAAAATCCCCAATTAGTCCTATGTTTAGGTGTTGAAGTGTAGATGTTAGCCCTCAGGTGAGGGGAACGTGGGAGCTCTGAATTGAGAGCCAATATCCTCCCAGCCTAGCTGCAGATTTAGTAAACAAGCGTAGGATTAGTCAATGTTCTTTATGCCTGGACCAAAGGGTAAAGAATAGGTACAGAATTAATAACCAAGCATAGGATTAGTCAATGTTCTTTATGCCTGGACCAAAGGGTAAAGAATAGGAATTAAGCATAGGATTAGTCAATGTTCTTTATGCCTGGACCAAAGGGTAAAGAATAGGTATGCTCCCATGCATAGGATTAGTCAATGTTCTTTATGCCTGGACCAAAGGGTAAAGAATATGTATGCTCCTACTTGGCACAATATAAATTGAACTAATTCATTTTATCCATTCACTGTAATTTCTTGACAAGGAGAGTAGGATTAGTCAATGTTCTTTATGTCTGGACCAAAGGGTAAAGAATAGGTATGCTCCTATTTGGCACAATATAAATTGAACTAATTCATTTTATCCATTCACCATAATTTCTTGACAAGGAGAAGTCAATTTGAACTAATTCACTTTATCCATTCACTTTAATTTCTTGACAAGGAGAAGGATGCTTTTTGAACTAATTCACTTTATCCATTCAGTATAATTTCTTGACAAGGAGAATGATGCTTTCTTATATATTGAATATCAGATTCATTTTATAATTTCTTGACTAGAAGAAGGATGCTTTCTTATATATTTAATATCACAATTAAACCCTCCTTAGTTTCATTAGTTATTTATTAGTTATTAAAATTACCTACTTATTTCAGTTGCCTATTAGTGACAGCTAAGCAAATTGAACTTTGTTGTTGTCATTAAAGTATTGCTTTTCTAAAATCTTAGTCCACAATTCTAGGCACTCCATGTGGGATCAATATCTTGGACTCCATTTGAGCTCTATATTACTTGAGTGATACATATACTTGCGTTGATAAGTGTGACTTTACAATTATTGAATATTTATTACGTCCATACTATACGTATACTTGCGTTGATAAGTGTGACTTTACAATTATTGAATATTTATTACGTCCATATTGCGATATGTATACTTGCGTTGATAAGTGTGACTTTACAATTATTGAATATTTATTATGTCCATATTTATCGTATACTTGCATTGATAAGTGTGACTTTACCATTATTGAATATTTTATATATACATCTTTATCGAATCTATAATTGTTATTAAGTTTTTGGTGCAGTTGCTGAGGAATTAAATCTTTTAGCAGCATTTTTTAAGCATATATAAAGTCGCCGGTCAAGTTTTTGGCGCCGTTGCCGGGGAGTGAGTGAGAACCATATATAAAGTTGCTGTCATTTCACTATGTCGTGTGCTATTGGTGAAAGATTTTATGGAAGAGCTTTATGTGATTTGGGAGCGAGCATTAATCTTATGCCTCTATAAATTTTTAAGAGATTAGGATTAGGAGAAGTCTCACCTACTTCTGTAACTGCTCAATTAACGGATCGTTCAGTTACTTATCCTAAGGGAGTTATAGAAGATGTGTTAGTAAAAGTTGATAAAATTAAATTTGCTGTGGATTTTATTGTTTTAGATATGGAAGAAGATAAAGAAATACCTATAATTTAAGGGAGACCTTTTTTAGCTACTGGAAGAGCTATGATAGATGTTCAAAAGGGAGAATTAGCTATGAGAGTTAATGATCTCAGAAGGTTGAAAGGAATTTAGGTGCTGATTCGAAAGGAGAATTGAAATTTAGGTATCAATTCCAGGGAGAAAGTCAAAATTTACGTATCGACCTCTAACCGACTTTTTTTTTGTAATCGACAAATACAAGAATTTGATGACGCTACTAGAAGATTTAATTTTCAGCANTATCGGCAAGAGCAAAGACTGTTAGGTACGTTTGAAAGATATAAGAAAGCTTTTGGTTGGACCTTAGCTGATATTAAGGGAATCAATCCTTCAATCCAGAATTATACTGGATGAACAATATAAACCAAGAATTGATCCACAAAGGAGATTAAACCCAATGATAATGATATTAGATGAACAATATAAACCAAGAGTAGATCCACAAAGGAGATTAAACCCAATGATGAAAGAAGAACTATATTAGATGAACAATATAAACCAAGAGTTGATCCACAAAGGATATTAAATCCGATGATGAAAGAAGTAGTTAAGATGTAAATTTTGAAATGGTTAGACACTGAAATTATATATCCTATTTTAGATAGTGCGTGGGTATGTCCTATTCATTGTGTTCCTAAGAAAGGAGGTGTGACTGTTGAAATAAAAGAAAATAATGAATTAATACACATCAGACAAGTTATTGGGTGGCCTATTTGCATTGATTATAGGAAATTAAACACTGCCACCAGGAAAGCTCACTTCCCTTTACCCTTTTTAGATGAAATAGTAGATAGACTTGCCTAACACAAATATTTTTGTCTTTTAGATGGATATACTGGTTACCATTAAATTCTTATTGCTCTTGAGGATCAAGAAAAGACAACATTTACTAGTCTTTTTGGAACTTTTGTTTTTCGAAGAATGCCTTTCGGATTATGTAATGCACCTGCAACATTCTAGAGATGTATGATGTCCATATTTAGTAAGTTAATTGATGATGGATTGGAAGTCTTTATGGATGATTTCTCTGTATTTGAAACATCATTTCACTCATGCTTAAATTACCTTGAAAAAGTTTTGGAGTTATGCGAAAGAACTATTTTGGTTCTGAACTGGGAGAAATGACAATTTATGGTTGCAGAAGGAATTGTGTTAGGGCATAAAATTTTGGAAGATGGTGTGGAAGCAGACATTGCAAAAATTTAGGTTATATCTAAACTAACACCTCCTACTAATGTAAGAGAGGTTAGGAGTTTTCTTGGACATGTTGGATTTTACAGTCGTTTTATTAAAGATTTTTCAAAAATTACTAAACCTCTATGCCAAATTTTAGAAAAGGACAAGAAATTTGAATTTACTGAAAGCTATTTAAATACCTTTGAGTTATTAAGGAAAAAATTAATCACAGCCCCTATTATAGTTTCACCTAACTGGGAGAAACCATTTGAACAGATGTGTGATGCCAGTGATTATGCTATTGGAGTAGTTCTTGGACAAAGGTATGAAAAGATTTTTAAAGTTATATACTATGCCAGTAAAACTTTTAATGATGCAATTTTTTATGCTTTAGATAAATTCAGATCTTATTTAATTGGAGCTAAATGTGTTGTGCATACTGATCACTCTGTTATTAAATATTTGATGCAAAAGAAGGATGTTAAACCAAGGTTGATTAGATGGATACTATTGATGGAAGATTTTGATCTTGTGGTTATTGATAGAAAATGAACTGATAATCAAATAGTTGTTCGCTTATCAAGATTAGAAAATCAAGAATTATCCGACACTGAAATTGAAATTACAGACAGTTTCCCAGATGAACAACTTTATAATATTAATGAATGGAAAATACCATGGTATGCTGATATTGTTAGCTATATTGTAAGTGATATTTTGCACCTAAGTTGACATTGCAACAATAAAGGAAATTCATTCATGATGCAAAAGCACATTTTTGGGATGACCCTTATTTATATAAACAATGTAAGGATCTTATTATGAGGAGATGTGTACCTTATGAAGNGTTAATGCAAGAATTGGATCCTGTGGTTATTGATAGAAAGGGAACTGATAATCAAATTGCTGATCATTTGTCGAGATTGGAAAATCATGAATTATCTGACACTGATAATGAAATTACAGATAGTTTCCCTGATGAACAACTTTATAATATTAATGAGTGGAAAATATCATGGTATGCTGATATCTATATTATAAGTGATATTTTGCCACCTAGGCTGATATTGCAACAACAAAGGCGTATTTTTGGATAAGTGTTATTTTGCCACCTATGCTGACATTGCCACAACAAAGAAAATTCATTTATGGTGCGAAAGCGTATTTTTGGGATGAGCCTTATTTATATAAACAATGTAAGGATACTATTATGAGAAGATGTGTACCTTATGAAGAAACTGATCTAATCATTGAGAAATGTCATGATTCTGCGTATTTTTGGGATTTATAAAACTGCTTAGAAAATTTTACAAGTTAGATTTTATTGGCCTACTATCTTTAAAGATGTTTATAGATACATAAAAACTTGTGATCGATATCAACGAGCATGCAATATATCTAGAAGAAATAAAATGCCTCTAAATTTCATGTTAGAAGTTGAGATCTTTGATGTTTGGGGATTAGATTTCATGAGACCATTTATTCCTTCATTTGGGAACTTATACATATTAATTGTAGTAGACTATGTTTCAAAGTAGATTGAAGCACAAGATTTACCTCATTGTGACGCTAAAAGTGTTTCAAGATTTTTAATGAA
>JXCR01132823.1:61895-73997 GCA_002079205.1 Phalaenopsis hybrid cultivar
ATTGATCGAAATTGTGAAAATCCAGAATTTGGACAAAATCAATAGAGCCCACCGACGGCGCCCTTGACTCCGCCAATGGTGAGGTTTTCCCGAGACTTAGGATTTAAATTCTAATTGAGCACGCTGACGGCACCATCGACCCCACCGACGATGAGTTCACGAAAAAAAACCTTTAACCGCGATTTTGACCAGTCAACCGCCACTATTCATCATCCCCTTCCTCCCTAAAAAGCCATTTTCGACCTAGGGCTTGAAAGATCTTGGATTGGGAGGCAATTTCAAGGCTTTTTGACACTGGATTTGATCATCTTTAGGTAAGAGCTTCACTCCAAGCTAAAAATATTTGATTTTCACCATGGATTTCTTCCACATTGAGGAGATCTGAAAAATTTGAGAATGTGAAGAAAATTTGGCAAGAAATTCATGGATCTTAATGTTGAACTCTTAGAATTACTATTGGAAGCAATGATTTGTATACTTGAAGTTTGAAGTCATTTTTGAAATTTTTCTACAATTTAATTAGATTGAAATGGCTCCACATCAAAAGAGAAAAGTTGAGTTCGACGAGTCTCGCTTCGTCAATGTGATGGCTCAAATAAAATTTACTTCCATATTTAAAGGAAAGAAGTGCATACAAGATCGAGTTTTTGAAAGTCTGGGAGGAGAAATTGAATGAATTATTTCAGAGCGGAGGTGGGAAAACTTTGGTTACACCACCAATAAAGCTGATGCAAATGTTGTGAATGACTTCTATGCCATTGTGATTTATTCTGATGATGGAATTGTTCAAGTGCGGGGATTCCCTGTTTAGTTTACTACCACCTGCATCAACACTTTTTATGAAGTCCCAGACTCTTATAGCTGCCACTATGAATCCTTTAGTACAATCGAAGGCCCTCTCAATGATGTGATCAACTTTCTCACTGATGGGAAAAGAACATGGAAGATAAAGCAGCAAGAACGTGAAAATTTTTCTGCTTCCATGTTGAATGCCACCTCTAAGGCGTGGCACTATTTCATTTCCTCTACTCGTTACTGACTTATCACCATAGTGAGGTAACAAGAGATAGAGCTATTCTGAATTTCTATATTCAGAATAATAGAAATATAAATGTGGGAACCTATCACCATAGTGAGGTAACTAGATTATTCTGAATTTCTGTATTAAGAATAGTAGAACTATAAATGTGGGGAGAATAATTCTTAAGAATATCTAAATTTTTGTATTCAAAATAGTAAAACTATAAATGTGGGGAGAATAATTCTTAAGAATATATTAAATTTCTGTATTCAGAATAATATAACAATAAATGTAGGGAGAATAATTCTTAAGAATATATTGACTACGGCAAGGAGTGACACAAGTGGAGGTCTAGGACATCCTGGACTTATTTATACAATTTGCAAACTTTCTGAAGTGGAAAGTGGAGATGAAGAATGGGTTTACCCTATGAAACCCATTAGTAAGGCTAATTTAAAGACTTATGAATCTCATGAGAAATGGAGAACTGGAAGTAGAAGTCAAGAACCTTCTACTAGTAGAGATGTCTCCTCTACAAGTTATGACCTTCCACCTTCTAGTTCCCCTACTCTCTCTGATTTGATGAATGAGTTGACCTTGCAGCGGAAGAGCATAGACTTGATAAGTGAAAGGATTGGAGTTTTAGAATGTCGACACGATTACGATAGTGAGTACTTGCAGAGGCATTAAAATTTTGAGCTAGCCTATTATAAAACTCAAGCCTGACACTACAGATGTGAGCCTGATGTTATGTTTCTTCAGTGCCCCCGATATACTCAGTATCAACCCAATCCACCTGCTGATCAAGGCGATGAAGATATAGCTTGGGTTTTTGATATTGAATGAAATTGATTTACCTATGTTTGTATTTTAATTTTTTGTAATAGGAATGGATATTTGGACTTTCATTTTTAGTATTATGCTGTACTTGGATAATTTTAGTTTTTATAAAGTTAGTGTTATAGTTAAATGTGCATGTGTAGTTCAATAGATATTGAGTAAAATTATGGATTGTAATGTGATTTTTGTTTCACATTTTAGTTTTAATTGTTTAGTATTGTGGTTGTGTTAGGAAATGTTGTACTTATTTAATGTTTCAGTTTTATATTTATTTCAAAATTTCATTATTCAGAATTTCCTCTAATGATTTATATGTGTAGAAAGTTCCTAATACTATAGACCAGGTGAAGTAAAAATTTGAGAAGGCCTGCAGAAATTTTAGAATGATGAAAATGCCTACAATACTGAGGTAAGATTTATATTTATAGTTTTTCTTTCCACCTGTATTATTTCATATTTAAAAATTTAAGTTTGAGGGAGGGTAGAAAAAGAATAACTATTAGATGTCCTCTATTTCAATATTTTTAAAAATTATTTATATGATTTTATGTAGTTAATTTANTTTTAGAATGTCGACACGATTACGATAGTGAGTACTTGCAGAGGCATTAAAATTTTGAGCTAGCCTATTATAAAACTCAAGCCTGACACTACAGATGTGAGCCTGATGTTATGTTTCTTCAGTGCCCCCGATATACTCAGTATCAACCCAATCCACCTGCTGATCAAGGCGATGAAGATATAGCTTGGGTTTTTGATATTGAATGAAATTGATTTACCTATGTTTGTATTTTAATTTTTTGTAATAGGAATGGATATTTGGACTTTCATTTTTAGTATTATGCTGTACTTGGATAATTTTAGTTTTTATAAAGTTAGTGTTATAGTTAAATGTGCATGTGTAGTTCAATAGATATTGAGTAAAATTATGGATTGTAATGTGATTTTTGTTTCACATTTTAGTTTTAATTGTTTAGTATTGTGGTTGTGTTAGGAAATGTTGTACTTATTTAATGTTTCAGTTTTATATTTATTTCAAAATTTCATTATTCAGAATTTCCTCTAATGATTTATATGTGTAGAAAGTTCCTAATACTATAGACCAGGTGAAGTAAAAATTTGAGAAGGCCTGCAGAAATTTTAGAATGATGAAAATGCCTACAATACTGAGGTAAGATTTATATTTATAGTTTTTCTTTCCACCTGTATTATTTCATATTTAAAAATTTAAGTTTGAGGGAGGGTAGAAAAAGAATAACTATTAGATGTCCTCTATTTCAATATTTTTAAAAATTATTTATATGATTTTATGTAGTTAATTTAATTCAGGTAACTATATTTTTGTAATTATTTAAATATTATGGTAGATTTAAAGAAATATTTTGTAATGAAAATTAATTTTTGTTACTTAAGAGATTTAGTATAAGAGAATAAGATTATAGTTAACTATTTAAAGTAAAGGAAACTATATTTTGAAGTATTAAGAATCTGGAAATTCATTTGAGAAGAAAAGATTGGGGCTCAATGATGTAAAAACTATGAAATATTTATAAGGTAAAGAAATGCTTTGAGTTTGAAATTTAGGGAAAGAAAAGTAAAGTTCAAAATCATTAAAGNTAGGGCTCTAATGGAGTCCTAGATATCGATCCCACAGGGAGTGGTTTAGAATTATGTACTAAGACTTTAGAAAAGTAAGACTTTAATCACAACAATGACATTCAATTTGCTTATCTGTCACTAATAGGCAATTGAAATATAGATAATTTTAATAACTAATAAATAATTAATGATAAAAAGTAGGGCTTAATTGTGATATTCAATATATAAGAAAGCATCCTTCTCCTTGTCAAGAAATGTAGGGTTTAATTGTGATATTCAATATATAAGAAAGCATCCTTGTCCTTGTCAAGAAATTATAGTGAATGAATAAAATGAATTAGTTCAATTTATATTGTGCCAAACACCTTGTCAAGAAATTATAGTGAATGGATAAAGTGAATCAGTTCAAATTATATTGTGCCAAATGATATATAAGAAAGCATCCTTCTCTTTGTCAAGAAATTATAGTGAATGGATAAAATGAATTAGTTCAATTTATATTATTGTCAAGAAATTATAGTGAATGGATAAAATGAATTAGTTCAATTTATATTGTGCCAATAGTTTCTCCCTGTCAAGAAATTATAGTGAATGGATAAAGTGAATTGGTTCAAATTATATTGTGCCAAATAGGCACCTATTCTTTACCCTTTGGTCCTGACATAAAGAACATTGACTAATCCTACGCTTGTTTACTGACTATTCTTTACCCTTTGGTCCAGGCATAAAAAACATTGACTAATCCTACACTTGTTTACTGAATCTGCGTGTTACCCTTTGGTCCAGGCATAAAGAACATTGATTAATCCTACGCTTGTTTACTGAATCTGCATCGGTCCAGGCATAACAAACATTGAACAATCCTATGCTTGGTTACTGATTCTGCAGCTAGGCGAATAAAGTGAATCAGTTCAAATTGTATTGTGCCAAATAGGAGCATACCTATTCTTTACCCTTTTGCATAAAGAACATTGATTAATCCTATGCTTGGTTACTTATTCTGTGGCTAGGCTGGGAGGATACCTGTTCTCACTTTGGAGCTCCCACGTTCCCCTCACCTAAGGGCTAACATCTACAAATCAGCACCCAAACGATAGGACCGAATTAGAGATTTTAGTCTGTCCCTCTAAAATCTCCAATTCTTCGCCCGATGAGAATATTTCCCTATTTATTTACACTTAACTTCTAAGGGCTTTGACCTCCCTGAATCTTGGATGTAACCTTCACTTTAGTTGTAAAACTCAACATATTTTAACAAATCAATTGGTCAGATTGAAAGTAAATTAAGATCTAAGTGAAAAGATCATCACAATTTCTTAAACATTTTCATGGTTTCACTAATTCAAATCACCATTCCACAAATCTCGAGACAAGGAGAAAGATAGAGAAAACTACTCAGAACTCATGTGGAAAACACAACAAAACTCGAAATTCATATATAAAATAAAAGTCATACAAACTACAAGAAGTAAATAACTTATCTCTAATTTCTCCCCAAGAACACTCTTTGAAGTTCCTCTGAATCTCTTCCTTTCTTTACAGCACACAAAATTCCTCTTTGAAGTAGCAATGAAGAAGAAATCTCCCGCTTTCCCTCCTCTCTTACAATCTCTGAGAGAAATCCTCACAATTGTTACACTCTAGTAACTATACTAATGGAACCTCTCTAACCTCCAGGACCTCTAGCACCTCTAGCACCTCTAACACCTCTAACACTTCTTAGACTCTCTATTTTCGGCCAAAATATTCTTTTAAAACTGTACATGAGCTTTTCCAAGAGTTACCTAAGCATCCCTTCAAAATTTGGCCTTATCCCAAGCTTGAGTAGGCATAACCGTCGATCTCGCCGTCGGCGGGGTCGAGGGCGCGGCAGGCGGGCTTCTAGAAATTTTGTCCTGTAGTTTTGAAAAAATCTCACCGTCGGCGGCGTCGAGGGCGCCGTCGGCGGTCTAGTTCAAATCTTCAGATTTTGGTCCTTTTCGCTCCAAATTTGCTCCTTTTTACATCTCTTTGCTCCAATGACCCTAATTCCTCATTCCTGCAACAAAACATCAAAAATACCTTTCTTTAAAGTGCGATATCATCATAAACAGTATAAAATAGGTATGAAAATCTCAAAATATTTTCCTTTGGTCAACCTCAAAAGATGAAAATCAGAATTTAGGTACTGATTCGAAGAAGAATTGAAATTTAGGTATCAATTCCGAGAAGAGAGTCGAAATTTAGGTACCGACCTCAAAAGATGAGAATCAGAATTTAGATATTGAATCAGAGATAAGACTTGAAATTTAGGTATCAATCTCAAGGAGAGAGTTGAAATTTTGGTAACGACCTCGAAAGATGAGAATCAGAATTTAAGTACTGATTTGAAGATGAGATTTGAAATTTTGGTATCAATCTCAAGGAGAGAGTCGAAATTTAGGCATCGACCTCAAAAGATGAGAATCAGAATTTAGATACTATATCAAAGATGAAATTTTAAATTTAGGTATCAATCTCATGGAGAGAGTCAAAATTTAGGTATCGACCTCGAAAGATGAGAATAAGAATTTAGGTACTGAATCAAAAGGAGAATTAATATTTAGATATCAATTCCGAGAAGAGAGTCAAAATTTAGGTATCGACGTCGAAAGATGAGAATCATAATTTAGGTACTTACTCGAAAGGAGAATTGAAATTTACAAAGAGCTTGTGATGTTGAATTTGCAGAAGTGTGTCATGTGGAAATGTTGATTTTATTGAAGAAAATTTGCAGAGCTTTGTTGGGTTTTGTGCAGAATGCAAAATTCCACAGGGATGTGAAGAGAGTTAATGCAGATAAAGATGGTTGTGATGAGCGCACAAAGAGTAAGAAACTCCAAAAATGAGAGAATCCACTCAACAGATTTTTATCACATTTAATTTTTCAAAATATGTCTTTAAAATTTTAATTTTAGTTGGTTGATTTTTTTTAAAAAGAAATTTGTTTTGTTGTTTATTCATTGGTGATTATTTTTATTTAAATTTTATTCATTGTTAAATATTTGTTGTTTCGCTCTTTATTCATTGAATTCTGAACCAATGTGTAGTTTGTGGCTTTCATCCATCGCAGAAAAAGGCAACAGACAAAAAGGCACATTCCAGAGAAAATTTTTTATTAATCTGCTTAAATAAAGAGATGTCACAGATCAAACATAGGCTAACGCCTCAAAAGGTACAATATATAGTCCATGTAGAAATACATTCAGAAGATCTCATGCTATGAATAAATTGTAGGTTGAATATATCAGATACATATCATGTTGCTAAAAAAAAAGTGAACCCTCTAACCGTCTGTACTAGATATGACGAGCTCCTGATCAAGCATACTTTCTAAGTCATGCTCCAGGATAAGAGTTCCCTTTGCATGTACTTGTAGGTACAACCCTCTCATAGCTCGTAGCGAAGTAGCTCTTCCAGTTTTGGGTCCAACTGGAATCCATATGGCATTTTTCTTTCATCCATCGTGCGGAAAGTCACAGACAGCCTACGATGTCGTACCCCTGGAATGCAATGTCTGACAACATCTACACCATTTCCTTTAAGAACGAGTACTGAACCAAGTGATAGAGGAATCTCCATAGAACCTCTGAACTCAGCAGGGCCGACGACATCAATTTCTTTCCCAAATAAAATATTGCTCTTACTCATAAATGAGACTGCAGAAGGGCCTCACAAAATCTTGATGATTAATGTGTGGAGGAATGCAATCACTCTCTTCATAGATATTGATAATACAACTATTGGGAATGCATGTAGCATGTAGAATATTCCATTTGACCATTCTTTTAATCATCCACTTTATCATTGGCGGTAGCGGATCTACTTGATCGTGTCTGGGGATCCCATGCGGATTCCCCTGTCTGTCATTTGTGAAGTTGTAACAACAGTCGTACTAGATGGTGATTCTTCCTTTTCCTCTCATCCATTTCTTTGGCTCAGAATATGTTCTTTCCAAGAGAAGGCCAGCTCGGCCTCTACCTCTAAAATCAAAGATACAGTCCAGAATGCTTCTTTCATCACTTTCAGAGAAAACCCTGGTATACAGCTCCAGGCCTTCCAGTATGTTGATGAACTTTCCCTGAATTTCTTCATAAAACTTGAATTCTCTTTTATTTATTTTACTTATCTTGTACTACTCTATCATACCAGGGGTTGAAGTTATTGCGGGCGTTCCTTCCTTTGAGCATTGACAAGAACCCAAATTGACGCTTGTTGATCTGCATCATGAGACTCTGACACTAGCGAGATGTACGAGCCTGGGCTCCATGGTACATACTGATCTATCACCAATGGGACATATGACTCATCCATCATAAAATCTAAAGTCTGAGACCCGTTGGTGCTTGAAGTATACACTTCTAATGTACTAAAATGCTGTAAATGTAGAACATTGCAATATGGGCATTCTACAAATGTGCCGATAGCTGATGTACCGACCGTTATTTTAATGTTGCATGTCGGGCAACCCTTGCATAAGAAATCTGAAACTAAAAGTGTATCTGAATCTGTCATAAACTCTGGTTCTTCATCCGTGGTGGGTAGGCTAGCCGAAGTTTTTATCAAGTCTGGATCATAAATGTGCCCCTCAAGAATAGGGGTGGGCAAGTTGTTCGTCTCTCTTTGACGTCTACGTTCTTGTCGTAGAAAAGCTCTCTGCTTCTTGCGGTTGGCATTCCTACGTTGCATCCTGTGAAGCGAAGTACTTAGCAGTCATTCATTATTGGTGGCTACTAGGCCCCTGACTGGTGTAGCTACTATGCAGAGCAGATGGCTGGGCCCTTCCATCGGATCTTGCTCTATTATCACGTTCTTGCCATTGTGTGATACATTATCTTTAACAGTCACTCTCAGTAGTGAAGGCAATCCCTCTTTCTCTTTGCAGCTCACTACGCCCATGAGTGGACCTTCATAGTCCATGTCAACCTTGTTAAAATCCATGTTGAAGTCTATGGTACTGCCCTGCGACATCATCTTCTTATTTAGTGCGAGACTCCAACCATCCTGGAAAGCAAAGATCAAACTCTCTCCTGACATTTTTCTACAGTCGACAGGAAAACATCAGTTGGTTAAAACTTGTCAAGAACAAGAACAAAACAAAGTATTTATTAAAGTAAATTTTAGTTTGTTTTAGTGAAATAAATTTTTTATTTTATGTATGAGTTTTGTTTAATTTAGTGGAACATTATACTGAAAAGTGGAAAGAAGAAAATTTGAAGTTTAAAATTTCTTTCAAAAAAACTTTCATTATATTGAGGTTAATTACAAAATTTGGACCCAGTCATAGACATTTGGCCACATAGATAACCCTAAAACAATCAAAGTTTCGAAATTTTCAAAGCAAGCAGAGGCAATCAGCGTCAGGTTGCGTAATAAATTTTCAGATATCGTTCGTTTATTAGTAACATGGGTCTTTCACCCGGGAAGTCCACTAACTGGCAGGCTCCTCCTGTATAGACCTATTCAATGACAAATGGTCCCTCCCAAGTTGGCTCAAATTTTCCACCTATTTTACGACGTGCAAGAATAGGCATTTTGAGCACAAGTACGAGGTCACCAACTTTGAATGTCCTTGGGCGGACCAATTTGTCTTGGGATTGTACCATCTTTGCCTGGTAAAGCTCCAAATATTTTGTACTTCTAGTCGTTTTCCCTCGAGACTCTCCAGTTCTTCAAGTCTGAGTTTTGCACTTTCTTCCGTTGTGACTTGGTTGGCAACGGCGACTTTGAGAGATGGTCTTTGGATTTCTAGCGGAAGCACGACGTCAGACCCATACACGAGCACAGAAGGTGTACACTGAGTGGAAGTCCCGAAAGTCGTCTGGTAGGCCCACAAGGCTTCTAATAGTTTGTTGTGCCAATCCCTTTTATTTTCGTCCAGTCTTTTCTTCAAAATCTATACCAGTGTTTTGTTGAAAGCCTCAGCTAGACCATTTGCTCTGGGATAGTAAATCATAGAGTATCTCCAATTTATCCCATGTCTTTTGATGGAATTGTTGATCTTTGTACTTCTGAAAGTTGTCCCATTGTCGGAAATTATTCTTCGTGTTACTACGAAATGGTAGACGATTTGGCTTTTGAAAAATTGAAGGATGTGTCGTGCCGTAACCTCACGTAATGGTACTACCTTTGCCCATTTGGAGAAGTAATCTATAACAACAAGTATAAACCTGTGTCCTCTGGAAGATGGAGGGTCTATCGGACCTATTATGTACGTGCCCCAACACTCAAATGACCACGAGGCACCAGTTGGGTGTAGCACATTCAGAGGCTGGTGTAAGACCACCCTCATGCACTTCAAATTGGTGACATCTTCTGGATGTATCCATGCAATCAAACATCATTGCTGGCCAATAATACCCGAGACTTTTGATCTTAATTTTCATTTTTGGCCCTAATTGGTGAGTGCCACTCAATCCGGCA
Organism: Phalaenopsis hybrid cultivar; assembly: GCA_002079205.1. Classification (NCBI taxonomy): domain Eukaryota; kingdom Viridiplantae; phylum Streptophyta; class Magnoliopsida; order Asparagales; family Orchidaceae; genus Phalaenopsis; species Phalaenopsis hybrid cultivar. The sequence continues at coordinate 71,797 of JXCR01132823.1, forward strand.
TGTACCTCTTTGACAATATTTCGTGCTTTAGCACTGCTCAAACACCGTAGCCACCTCTGGTTGAATGATTATTTGTGGAGAACATTTCTCATCAGGGTGTAATACATAGCCCTTCTTGTGATGTGGTGCGGCTCAGACTTGTCTTATGACAGCTTTCCAGTATGCAAATATTCTATTAATGGCTTGTGCCAATCTTTGTTGAATTTTGCAATTGTATTTATTGTTTCTTCTTTTCCAAGCTTGTGTAGAGTTTCAAAGTCGATCCAAAGCAAGACTTGTCTGTCTTGCACTGTAACTTCAATGGAATCCTTCAGGAAACACTCCATTTCCTTAGCGAGTTTTGCTAAAACGTCGACGTGGGAATTATCTCCCCTAAGAATCCGGTAGAAAGTTACATCAGGAATCTGCTCCAAGAACTTCATCGTGTACTGATGGTATTCTGCTAATCTTGGTTTCAAAATTTTGTATTATCCGGCGACTTGCTGGAAGACGAGTTGTGAGTTGCCATAAATGACAATGTTTGTTATATCTATTGAGATTGTCATTTCCAACCTGGTGATTAAAGCTTCATATTCTACTTCATTGTTGGTGCAAGACTCTATCAAGTCGTATGCGAACCTCAACATACCCTACCTGGCGTGATAAAGATCAAACTAATTCCTTCTTTTCCTGGTATAACTATGTCTGATCCTTTATCTTTTCTGGCTGACGCAACACCATCGAAGTACATCTCCCAGTGTTGCGCACTGGATAATTCCATTTGTAATTTTTTATCATCTAGTAACTCGTCGTTGAGAGACGACCCAGCTAGCAGTGGGTGTGCAGCGAGAAAGTCTGCTAGTATCTATCCCTTGATAGCATAGAGGGGAACAAAAGATATATCAAATTGCAATAAGATCATTTACCATCTTGCTAGACGTTCAGAGAGTGTTGGTCGGTTCATCAAATATTGCAATGGATTAACTTTCGAGATCAGGGTACTTATGGGAAAGCATGTAATGTCAAAGCTTTTGAGCGCTGAAAATTAACGCCAGACAGTGCTTTTCAATAGGTGGATACCTTATCTCCGTCAGTATTAGGCGACGACTCAAGTAGTAGAGCACATTTTCTTTACCCTCATCATTGACTTAGGCTAAGAGGGCTCTGAGAGAGTCATCTAAAGCCACTGTATAAAGTATGAACGGTTTTATTGGGATAGGGGCTGCAAAGACAAGAGGTGTCATTAAATATTGTTTAACTTCCTCAAAGGCCCACTGGCATTTCTCTTCCCAAATAAATTTGGCATCCTTTTTAATTAATGCAGAGAAAGGATGACACCTACTTGAGAGATTAGAAATAAAGAGTCTCAGATATGACAAATTCCCTTGTAAGGAACGTAGTTGTTTCAAGGTTTTAGGGGGAGACATTTTTAAGATAGCTTTAATCTTATTTGGGTCTATCTCGATTCCCCGATGATGGACAACGAATCCTAGAAATTTCTCGGAGGTAACGCCAAAGGCGCACTTTAAGGGATTCATTTTTAAGGTTGTATCGTCGTAACAGTTCGAACACAATCCTCAAATCGTACAAATGGTTTATTTTACATCTACTTTTGATGACCAAATCATCCACGTAGCATTCTACTTGGTAGTGAATGAGCATGTAAAAAATCTTCGTCATTGCACGTTGATATGTTGCTCTAGCGTTCTTTAGGTCGAACAACATCATTGTGTAACAAAAAATTCCAATTGGTGTTCTGAAGGCTGTAAGTGCTGCATCCTCGGGAGCCATCTTGATTTGGTTATATNACTTGGAAGGAACGTAGCTGTTTTGAAGGTTTTAGGGGGAGGCATTTCCAAGATAGCTTTAATTTTATCCGGGTCAATCTCGATTCCCCGATGACGGACAACGAATCCTAGAAATTTACCGGAGGTGACGCCGAAGGCGCACTTTAAGGGTTTCATTTTAAGGTTATATCATCGTAACCGTTCAAACACAATCCTCAAATTGTACAAATGGTCTATTTTCCATTTACTTTTGATGACCAGATCATCCACGTAGCATTCTACTTGATTGTGAATGAGGTCTTCAAAAATTATCGTCCTTGCACGCTGATATGTCGCTCCGCGTTCTTCAGGCTGAACGGCATCACTGTGCAATAGAAGATTCCAATCGGTGTTCTGAAAGCTGTAAGCGCTGCATCCTTGGGAGTCATCTTGATT
>JXCR01132824.1:0-15688 GCA_002079205.1 Phalaenopsis hybrid cultivar
AAGAAGAAATCTCTCACCTTCCCTCTCCTCTTACAACCCTAGAAGAAAATCTTCTCTTCTCTTCTCTTGCCTCTCACGCCAACTTTCTCTCTCTCTCCCGTTGTCGTCCCCCCTCCAAGCCTCTTAAAGTCTTCTCTTTTATTTTTGAGTCGCCTCCTTTGAAAAAAATTCCAAATTCCCTCCAAAAGTCAACTTTTTTGAATTCAAAAGATATGACAATTGATCCAAGAGACATATCCCTTATAAAAGAACCTTCCAAATTGTCTAGATGCATTAAATTACTCCAATATGTGTGTAGAACAAGTGTCCCTTTGAAAATTCGTGCAAAATTTGTCTCGAACCTCCTTAATTTGTAAAAAGTCGCCTCTGGCGTATCATGCTCCAGAATCCCAAAATTCATTATTTTGGCTCCAAATTTTGTCTTGTTTGCCATTTTTGCTCCAAATGCCTAAAAATGATATACCTGCAACAAAAAAATGAAAACACCCTTCTTTAAAGTGCTATATCATTAAAAATAAGCATAAAATATGTACTTTAAACAGTATATTATTTTGGTGTATCAAAATCCCCCAAACTTAAATGTTATTTGTCCTCAAGTGACACTTTTATTACATAAAAGCATGACGTAAGATAGAAATTAACTTATAACTTCTATACTTTTGTTTAATAAATAAAATAGTAAAATTTAAGAAAAACCTTTAATAACTTAGATTCAAACTCTAAGTTTAGGAATACTCAGTAATCAAATTTAAGATTTCTGAATCTCTGTTTTTTTCAAGAAGAATTGTAATTTGTTTAAGAACATTTAGAGCATTCATATGAAGAAGAACTTCTTGAAAACTTTACTAGGAATGCTACTAATACTGCAATATAAGTTTAGAAAATGTAATAAAGCTTCTTCCTTATGTTGATTCAAGTGAAGCCAATTTTTGATTAGGCATCTCCTTAAGCTTCTCCTCACTTATTTTTCTTTTCTCTTTTCTTTTTTTTATCTTTTTTTTAGGATCTTTTCAATTCTTTCTTTTCTTCTTCTTTTTCCAAGTGATGATTATTATATCTGCATAGCCTTTAATAATTTTGAACTTCACTATCCTCTTCTTAAAGTTAAAACTTTATACATTTCTTCACTTTATAAGTTTATATTAGTTTATGATTTTTTTTAAAGTCCCATTTGTTTCTTCTTACACGAAACTCTAAAATTCTTAACACTTTGAAAATACAATTTTCTTTACTTTAAATAGAAAAATATAGTCTTATCTTATAATACCAAATATCTTTAACTTTAGAATTGACCTTCATTATTAAAAACTTTTTACCTAAATTTGCCACAATATTGATAAACAGAAGCATAGTCATTTAAAGTTAAATCTTAATATCTCAGGCCATGTTAAATTAATTTTTAAAAATATAGTTAATTAAGAACAAATAAAATTTAGTTCACTTCTTTTTAAAAGAAATTTTTCTTTCCCCCAAACCTAAGTTTTTAAGTTATTTTAAAAATATTTATTATAAAAATTAGTAGGTGAATGAAAACAGTAAATGCATGAAAATAAAAATTGACCTGTAGAAGATTTCTGACTACGAAACTGGGCTCTGGTATACTGCAAGTACAAACTGTAAAACTACATACAAGCTTTAAAGCATTAAATAAAACATAATACATTCTAAAGAACTTGCTGAGAATTAAAAACAGAAATGCAAAAACTAAAAAAACTGAACTGAAAATACTAAAAATACAGAAAAAGTGAAAGTACAGTTACTATCACAGATTCAGTTCACAACACAATATAGAAGTTTGTACAACAACAAGTTCCAAATAAAAGTACATCACAATACACTCACAAATAACTAACAAGTATAAAACTCACTAAACTCATAAAAATCAATTCTGATCTCCTTCCTCATCATCATCAAAATCTTCTTCTTCTTCTTCTTCTTCTTCTTCTTCTTCATGAATAGTAGTATAAGGAGTGAAACTGGGGCAAGAAGGAAAATCCACATTAGGTTCACCCCTAAGATGTCTTACCATAGAATTTTCAAAATCAATATCATGTTGAATTCTCATCTGTTGATATTCATCATTATTAGCATTTCTTGCTCCTATCTCTCCCAACTGAGTTTGAATATTAAATATGTTCATTTGTAGAATCATCAATTGGTCCATAATACTTTCAAGTGATGCAGATCGAGACGCCCCTACAACATATGTAGAGGGTCTATCCCTTCTTTCACTTCTATATTCAACAAATGATTCCACTCTCTAAATCATATGTATCCCAATTGGATTCTGTGGTTATAATCTTTGTTCATTTTATGGGATTCTACTCTTGATCGTTCACATATATTGAAAATCAGGGCAGGGTATCCCAAACCACCAGTAGTAGAACTACCTGCTATACTTCGAGCATGTTGAACTATAATTGCACCAACATCTATTGCTTTCATGCTCTGAATGCATTATTTTAGTACAACTCTATCTTTAGTAACATCAGTCTAGTGATTTGTTGGCAATAGTCTGACAGAAATGAATTGGTACCACACTTTTGACTGAATAGTCATTTTGGAAGCAAGGAAGTTAACTATCTTGTTATTCTTAATCTTCCACTCCCCTCTTCCATCAGTTAAAAATGCAATCACTTCATCCAGTGATGAATCAGTCATCACGAATGCAACATATTCATCGAAAAATACACCCCTCAACCCATAAAAAGTATTGATCCGATCAACATTAAATTCAACTTGTTTACCTTTAACTAGGTTGTGATCTTCATTAGTGAACCTCAGGTTTGCATAAAACTCCCGAACCATCAGGACAATTGCTACGACAGTGAAGTAGTAGAAGCTTTCCCAATTTTTATAGAGAATCAATCTCTCGATCTCGCCACCCGGATTTGCAAATGCAAGTTCTTGGATCTTTCTTCTTATCTCCATTTGAGTGTTGCAACTGGGCTGGGCTTTGAAATTAATAAATCTTTGTATGTCAAAATCTTCAGACGACCTTCCTCTCTTAACTCAGAAAGCCATTTGAAAATTCTACGAAAATCCAAATAATTCCAAATAAATTACTAAATAAAAAATCTAACTCCTCAAGCAAGATTATTTGTTAAGAAAATTTTTACAATGAGTTTTCTTCAACCTTTTTCATCAAAAATCTGAAAATTTGGATCTCCCAGATCCATGGCAAAAATAAAAATTTCTAAATTAAAGTGAAGCTCTTACCAAGCGATGATGAAATCTATGGTTTTTAACCTCCGAATCCTTTTCTTTCGCTCGCAATGTGATGCCCAAGACCAAGAATTAAAGGTAGAAGACGACTTAAGCAGCAAAAATGGAGTTTGTCCGTGCAATTTTGCAGTTTTCTAGGCTATATGGTGTGTTTGAACCTTTGACGCATGATGTGTTGTAAATTGGTGCATCATTCGCCAATGCTTTGTACTTAAATTCACTAGATTTTGGTTTTCGTGAAAATATGTTTCGTACCACTTTACATCAACCTCTATTTAACTCAAATAAACCTTTTTAAGTATAATTAAACATCACACTAACACCAAATTGTCACAAACAACACAAAAATTTAATTTGCGCTATTATAAACTAATATTTTTCAAGCCAACAAACATAAAATATAGTGTTCCAAAGCAAACTAACATCCTAACACTGAAATCAAAACATCAAAATTCAGAACATAAACATAGATAGTGTTTAACAATAGAAAGGAAATGCAATCCAACACAACAAAATAACTAAGACAAATATTACTAAACAGAAGTTCCGTGCACAAATTATGTTTAAACATCTTTATCACTATCATCCTCCTGGATATCTCCCATAGATTGGTAGTGCACATACAAGTTGTAAAAGGGTCAAAATGAAAATCAATCCATTGAATTTTCCTCATCAATCCAAGAATGTTTCTTGAACATTCGTACCAAACCATCTTCAATACGCCCAGTATGTTCAAAATGTTCCTTTAGTCTGTAATCTTGATGATCCAGCATTTCAGTAATATTCTCAATCACTTGCAGAGATTCCACTCCTCTTTCTCAATCTTCTTCAAAAGTGCACTCGAGTTGTAATAGGGCTGAATAGGTGATGAATTTTGAGATTTTTGATCCATCAACACATTCATAGCGTTTTCATCTCTCATTCTAATACAGTTGCAATAGACTTCTGAATCCATCAGCTTTTGATCCCGACTTACTACTTATATGCAACAGTATCGCAATGTCTCTGATTATATTTTCACTTATGTTTCCTTACTTTACAACAGAATCAAAACTTTGTCCTGAAGCAAATAAGAATTTAACTCTTTAATTTATATATTAGGATACTATGCAAGTATATGTATCGTTATCAAGTAATATAGGATTTTTTGTTTAAAACCTGAACATCGAACCCACAGGGAAATACACAATATGCTCTATTGAACAAAAAATTTTCTATTTTAAAAAGACAATTACTTAAACTAGAGAAGTATTCACAGTAATTAAAATTCAAATCTTTTTAGTATTTTTTATATTTTGACAAAACCGTAACAATTTAAAAAGATAACTTGAGTTTATGTAAAAGAAAAGCACTGAATTTGAAAATATCTTTCTCCTTATCAAGAATCAGTAATAAGCATAGGAATTCTGTTGTGGTAGTATGCAAATTGTGTTGTGTCAAATAGGAGCAATTATATTTTTTACCCTTACTAGAGATGCTATAAAGAACATTGGCTAATTTAAAGTTTGAATAGTTCTAAAGACCAGCTAGGCAAGGAAAATACCAACTCTCACTCTAGAATTCCCTCGATTCCCTCCACTTGAGGGCTAACATCTCGTATCATAACCTAAGACAATAAACCGAATTGGAAGCTTTAACCTGTCACTTTAAAGTTCTCTAACTCTACACCCTTCAAAGATTATTTCCCTATTTATTTGCACTGAACCATATGAATTACATTCTCTTTCAGACAGCCTCATGTGATTCTTTTCAATTATTGACTGAGACAGTATCAGTCCGGTTCTTACATGTTCTCCCAACAAATTTTAACATCTAGATAGGCCAAATCAAGAAGTAAATGAAGTTCATCGATTTAAATCATCATAACTTCTTCCAACATTAAAGATCAATACTCTCCACAACTTCCATCCAACACTTTAATTACTTATCATTTTAATGAGAAATATAAAGAAAAATACTCAAAATCCATGGAGAAAACAAACCACACTTTAGTTTAAAAGTAGAAATCATTGTCAAACCAACAAAAAGTCTTAATTCAAACCAAAAGTAGTTCAAAACAAAAGATAAAAACTTATCTCAAATCTTCCACCAAACTCTTGAAGTTACTTTGAATCTCTTCTCTTTTACAACACTCTCAAAATAAACTAAAAAAAAAGGATAAAGTAAATTTGTGTGGTGCTTGAATCTCTCCACAAGTTTTTCCACGATCTTCTCAAGACTTAACAATCTCTCCCTCTTCAAGCACCCACTTTCAAATGTCTTAACTTCCTTCTTTTATAAATCTCCTAAAGGTGCCTTGGGAACTCTTCAAACTGTGTCCAAATTTGATGTATTCTTCAAGGGATGCCTCCTTGCACAATTCTTTTAATAATATTTTCATTCATAATAGTCATAACCACCCTATTTAGCCAATAGTTGCCTCAAATACCTCTTCAAAATTTGGCCAAATGAAGAAAACTGCCAAATAATTGCCTCTGGCACATAAACGCGGGGCCTCTAACACTTAGGCACGACATTCTGTGTTTAACCGACGCTTAATCGCTGGATCTAGCGCTTAGGTGCCAAAACACTTTAGCACAATTTTCACATCTTTGCTCCAAATTTGATCCTTTCTCACTTTTTTTTAGCAATTTTCACCTTTTTACTTGTACCTGAAAGAAAAACACACAAATACCTTCCATTAAAGTGCAATATCTCAAAAATAGGTATAAAAATGCGTTTAAAAACACGATATATTTTAGGTGTATCAAAATCCCTCAAACTTAAAATCTTACTTGTCATCAAGTGACACTTCAATCCTTAAAACCTAAATAAGTATGATATGTATATGAGTTTCTTTAGGAGTTACTAAAATTTAGATTTAGAAATATAAGTCCAATTTAGAAAAAATATTCAGTAAATGAGACCAACGTAAAGTTTAGAAATCTTTAATGTTAAGAAAGATGAAAATATGAGTTTCTATATAATTCAAAAATTTTGTAGATTCTCTAAGTTTAGAATTTAGTCCCTTTATTATCTCTACTTAAACATTTTTATTAAGAATAATTTTACTTGCTATATTATATTTTTATGATTAAGAGTTTCTCAAGTCTTATACTTTAAAAAGATCAAATGTGGAACCAATTTTTTATTAGACACTAATCCTCAAGCCTCTCCTCTACTTTTTTTCTTTTTCTTTTTCTTTTTCTTTTTTTTTTCTTTTTCTTTTTCTTTTTCTTTTTCTTTTTCTTTTTTAGGCAAGGATTACTATGTCTAGATAGGCCTTTAATGGTTTTGAATTTCACTTCTCCTTTCTTAAAGCAAGTTCCTGATATAAATCTTTTACTTATAAATATAATAACTAAATTTTCTTACTCATTTCTAAAATTAAATTTTACTTCCCTAATAAAGCTTCATATACATGATCATTTTTTTAAAATGAAAATCACTTGTAGCACATCTGAGAACAAATAAAATTCTAAGTTTTGAAAATATTTTTCATTCCCCCCAAACTTAAATTTTTAATAGATTAAATATTTTAGTAGTAGATATATATAAGCATGATTGAAAATTGAAAGAACATGCTTAAAAGAATTTTTATATCCTAAGTATACAAGTATAAAACTAAAAATGGGAGTAAAATCAATTTTTTATTAATTTTCTATCATTTTCATTTCAATTTAACATGTAGAGATTCATTAGACTTCTAAGTAGTGGGTACAAACATAAAAATAAACTAACACACTAACTTTGACTTCACAGTCTCAACATAAAAACAAACACACTGCCGGCTATTTTTCTTTCGAAAATAAGATATTAAAATTAAAATTTAGAATTTAATATATATATATATATATAATGTATAATGTAATTTTAATTTTGTAAAAATGTAATCCTTTATTTTTGGAAAATGATGAAACCGAGTAGACCTCATATATATAATGGTTTAAACGGCTAAGCACGATACCATAAATGATATATCATCCTGAAGGATGGACGTATCACTTATTGGTAGGCTTAACTATCTAAACTTAAGAGTTTATGACTCTATTTTGGTCTGGGAAATTTATAGCCGACAAATTCCCCTATCTAATACACAGATTAGATAAGGGTTAGATTAATCTGGGTTCTTAAATTCCCTATAGGAGCAAGCCCTTATAGTTAATTACATCTTAGACAACCAAAGTCACTTAAGAAAACTCTTGATAATGATAAGAGGTTTTGTCTTCAAGAATTCATCGTTAAATTTTCCACGATTGTTCATAGGAAAAGTCAAATGGGATAGGTTCAAATAGGAACAATTATTTCTGGAATCTAAAGAAACGAAAAGAAAGAGATGTCGAAGATATGTAAGAATATTCAGTGACATCTCAAACTAATCTACGGTTTGGCTTTACGTCTTTGAAAGAGAAATTATTTGATATTTCAGTCTTGTAAATTATTTAGATGTTCGAGATTTGTATCTACATATCATATGCAAATAGTCCAAGAAAATATGAGGATTTATGTTGCACTGAACGATGACCTCAGAATCTTAAAAAGTTTAGGACTTATATTGTACGATATAAAAAAATTGTAGAAAGTCCTAAAAGATATTATGAGGATTTACGTCGTGCCAAACAAACAACCTCGACGTCCTATAGGTATGTTATTTAAATCTATCAAGGTTCTCCATAAACTCATCCTTCCGTCTTTGGTAGTTGTCTTGATCATTATCCAGAGATGAATCGTCAACCAACCACGTTGTCGTCTCGTTCCAAGAAGTGGAGAGAGAGAATAAAAAAAAATTATGCTTCGAACGACCTATCCTAGGGGATTGCACAAACATATTGGAAAGGAGTAACTAAAGCATGAATACTAGTAAATGTACACAGTAAAACAAAGAACAAACAAAGAGACTATGTTATAAGATGCGGTAAGAAATTGAATGAGACATGTAGCGAAGTATAATACAGTGAAATATGCAGAAAATAAAGTACGAAAATTAAATAAATAAAATCGTACCTGATTAAATTCTGCTAAAGCTTCAAAATCGATTGCAATTGTATGATATAAATGGGTTAGGTAAACATTTGCATATTGTAAAAGAAAATTTAAATGGTGAGCATATGAAAGTCTCAAGATGGGATATTAGATCTTAATTTGGGGATAGGCTCATACTAGACCCCTTTTCTCTTTATCTCGATCCCACAGACAGCTCATATATTGAGGTCAACCTATCAACATCAACTAGAGGCCACCAATGAATCACCCCTATAATCAGACACTCTTAGACCCTATCATTTAGTGAATATGCGAACAGAGTAGTATCTGAACTCCTCAAAGTGTGGTGCACCTATATGTGAAACGTAGTATCTGAACTTATCAAAGTGCAGTGCACCTATATGTGAAATGTAGTATCTGTTGTACAGGGCATAGTGTGTGGTGTTCGTTATATAATATCTAAGGTGTATTATGTCATTCGTGACATAGTATTTGAACTATGTAGTGTGTGTGAGTGTAGTATATATTTCTTGTGCAAGTGTAATATCTGTGTAAAACCCATAGTATCTATCTTTCCTAAGTGTAGTATCTGTGCAAAGATTTGTAGTATCTGTTCTTTCCTAAGTACCAATTCTCAAGCACTTCGAAAGGGGTTAGAGCCATTGACTATTTAGGGGTGAAATGGCATCATACTAATTGAGTATTGATTTTATATTTCAGCTATAAACTAAGCTATCAAACGGTTCTTTGCATCATCATTTATTACCCCTCGTCTTGTAGTAATACGCCACCTCAATATTTCATATGCTCACCCAACAAGGTTTTGTACATCCCATATCAAGAAGAATGAAAGAGGTATCTATTTAAGCATTTTTATAATATTCACCTCCTACCTTTGGGTTCAAACTTTAAACCTGTACATTTGATCATTACATATTCTATCAACTTCTCAAAGAGAAACCTACTCTTATTTTCATATTGCCAATTTCAAACATATGAAATTTATGCAACTATAAGGTCAATTCCAGCAAGAGATTAAGATTCAAACCAAGCCAAAAACATGGTCAAAACCGAGCTGACAAGAAATAGAACCGAGCCTAGCAAAATTAATCCACAAAAAGGTCAAAAACTGAGCCGACAGGAAATTGAATGAGGTTCGGCAAAGGACAAAACCCAAGCCACAATTGCATAAAACTGAACTATGTATAGTGAATAAACCTGATTATCAAAAGGTAAAAACCGAGCATGGTATAAAGGATCAAGTTTAAACCATCACAATACTGAAATCAAATTTCATAAAAGGTAATAATTAAGCCATTAAAATATAAGTTTAAATTCAAGTTAGGAGGCTAAATCAAACCATCACAAGAACCCAGACCGAGCTCCAAAGCTAGTTTTCTAAACCCAAAAGATCTTACCAATATGTATATATACTTTCAAGTAAGACATCCAAGGAAGCAAAGCTGTAATTCCCAAATTGCTATTGCGAGTCAAAAAAAATTCCAAAAAATGCATTCGAGCAGGGGCAACATAGAAATCAATTCCAAATAGATGTTCAAAGTCAAAAATATAATCTCTATTGTATGCATTAAAATAGGGATAACAAGAAGAGAAAAATTGAGGCATTATAGCGGCTGCCCAAAGCATCTAAGATCCTCCAAAGTATATTCGAATGAAAGAGCTGCAAAACCGAGCCCCAAAATATTGTTCAAAATCAAAAGAATAGCCCTATTTTATGTATTCGAGTAGAGGTAGCCAGGAGAACAAAAACCACAACTCCAAGCTAATATTCTAAACCAAAAAAATCTTCATACATATATTCAAATAGGGACAACAAGAAGAAGAAAACCAAACCCCAAACAGTTGATCAAAGCTATAAAATAGATCTCCAATATCTTTATTCGAATGGGGAAAACAGGGAAGCACAATAACAACCCCCAAATATCTAAAGAAGCCATGTACATTTATTTCCAACTCAAAGAAACCATGAAGCTCAAAAACAGAAGCCCACCTTATCAAATAAGTCCAAAATCTCCTTCGAACAAGAGATAATCGATCATCTTAAAAATGAGGCAAAAAGAAACGTCTAAACAAATATTCTCTAATAAGACATCAAGAAAACAAGATTACAACCCCAAAAGAATCCTCAAAAGACAAAATATATTATCCCAATGTATATTCAAAGAAGGCAGCAGAGGAAGCAAAACTGCAACTCCCAAACAAATCCTCAAAAACCCATAGATGAATTCTTAATGTATATTCAAAGAAGGCAGCAAACGAAGTAGAAAATTATAGCCCCAAATAGTTATTCCAAAATAATAAGGAAATAATCCCTGCATATGCATTCAAATACGAGCAGAAAGAAGAACAAGAACTGTAGTATTTGATACCCAAAAGATCTCTTTGTGGTATTAATCTATCAAAGTCATGATCAAGAATAGCTAATTCTCAAAATAACTGAAATCTGACCTCGATTTCTCACTAGCTCAAGAAATTAAAAGAGTAAAAAGAAGTCACGAGATGAAAGCTTCCAGTAAAAATCCCTCCAAAATCTTAAAAGAAAAAAACATCGTCTCTTTCTCTTCCCCTTGGGAGTATTTATAGTTGAGCGAGGGGAGGAGAAGCTCACGACAAGGGACCCATACAATCTCAAGAATGAGAACTACGAGCTCATGGGCGGGAGAGGCCTTTACAAGAAAGTAACCGACAGTTATAATCGGATAAAGAGATAAAACACCACCAGAGAGGAAGAGGGTGACCGGGGCAATAGGGCCATCGTTACTCAGCTAAGAGAAGCAAAAGAGATAGGGCAAAATTCGGTCCCAAGAAGAGGAAGGGAGCGCACATGAGGAAGAGTTTAGGATTAGGTTTTAAAAGAATATATTTTATTTTAAAAAAACTTTATCAAATATTTTTTATTAATGAAAATATTAGATTTTGTGTGATCTACTCGCGCTCGGAGCCCTGACAAAATGAGTGTCCTCCCTAGCTAAAATCAACGTTCCGGACGCAACGACGTGATCCATTTTGTCATCCGGAGTCACCAGGACAAAGTCATCGACGATCGCGCCAAATTAAATTAGTTTACGCGTGGCGCAACAAACAAAATTATTTTGGCCCGATCGACGATGTTTAACGAGTATATTATTATCCGATCCCACATAAGCGACGACCAAAGTCAAACACATCGCTTGCAGTGGCAAGTCAAACATCGCAAGCACCACGGTATCCACCTACATCTTTCAAATTTCTATAGGAGCTCAAATTGAGCTTCAATATGTCGGCTTTTCAATCGACTCAATCAAATGTTGAGGATCTAAAACTGTCCATATGAAACTGCAAGGAGTGAAGAAATGGCTTGAATTTCTAAAGGGGGGCGAGTCATAGTCTAGTCCTCTAAGAGAGTCAAAATAGGGAGATCTTAAGGCTAGATCCTAGGGTATCTAGAGAAGAGAAAGGAAGACCTCAAAAATGGACCCCCAATAGGTGTGGTGTGCTGCACAAGCACGACACGCTTATTGGCGTTGACCAAAATGATCAACCAAAATCTTCAAGAATGTCGAAGTAACCATACTTGGGACAAATCGAATGTCAAGTTTTGGATTGAGATGGAGTAGGATTTTTGCTGGGGATTGGCGGATATCTTTTCAATTTTAAATGTCGATTTTCAAAGTATGTGCAGAAGAAAGACTCAAAATTTGGCTATGATATTAAAGAATGTGTGGAGAAAGGAATAAAAAATATGACCCTGATCCCGAAGAATGTAGAGAAAATAAGTGAAAAAAAAGACTATATCAACTCAGAATACCGTCAGGGAAGTTACATCTGAGCTGAAACTAGTCGAACAAAAATATTGTCTGTTGTCCTAGGATTCATTACGGGTTTAGAAGTAAAACTCCATACCCAACCTAAGCGAAATAGAGGAATTAGAACAACTTAAAATATTGTTAGGGAAGTTACATCCGAGTTAAGAGGCGACATGAGAATATAGGTCACGCTAGGAAGGAAAGCACTGTGACTCACATCCAACCTATGTGGTAACAAAGGAAATATGTCTGCTATATTAGGGAGGAAAGCACTGGGACTCACATCTAACCGAAGGGGTAGAGAAAAGATCAGGTTGAGAAGAAAAGCACGGGGACTCATATCCAACTCAAGAGCTGATCGAAGGGAATCATAATTTAGGTACTGACCTCGAAATGAGAATTGAAATTTGGGTATCAACCTTGAAAAGAGAATCAGAATTTAGGTACCTACATCGGAGAGAGGGAATCAAACTTTATGTACTGACCCCGAAATGAGAGTTCAAATTTGGGTATCAACATCGAAAAGAGAATTGAAATTTAAGCACGTGAGGTAGATGGTCTCAATAGACTCTCCTCTAGAAGAGATCAACACATAACCGTCAATCCCGCCATCGGCGACCTTCTAGAGATTTTCTCCTGTAGCCTCGGGAAAATCTCACCGTCGGCGGAGTCGATGGCATCGTCGGCACCCTAGTGCAATTCTCCACATTTTGGTTCTTTTTGCTCCAAATTCGCTCATTTTTGCATCTCTTTGCTCTATTGACCTTAATTCATCATTCCTGCAACAAAGCATCAAAAATACCTTTCTTTAAAGTGCAATATCATTAAAAACAGTATAAAAGAGGTACAAAAATCTCAACATATTTTACTTTGGTCAGTATGTTCTGCAAAATGCTCTAAATTCTAAACTTTATCAGCGGTATAATTAACATTGTCCATCATCCCCTATAATAATTGATCTTGGGTCTCAGTAGTCTCTCCTCTAGAAGTAGAAGCACGTGAGGTAGATGGTCTAGATGTAGAAGCAGCATAGGTGGAAGTAGCAGACATTTCCATTCCATAGCTTCTTGAAAATCCTCCTCTCCAGCCAAAAATAGAATGTTCAGAATAAGTCTTCACATTCACTTTTGTAATAGGCTTTAAAGGCAACAATACTTCCTCCTAGCTATCATATTTCACTCTAGCCTGCTCACATAAAGAAAAGATCAAGAAAGCAAATCTCAAACCTGCAGTAGTAGCGACAGTGACAGCACTGATGATAGTCTGATATATCAAAGCTATAATGTTGATGAGCTTTCCTTCCTGGATACAATAATTTAACTTCGCTCTCTCTCTGGTAACTTGATCCCAATGTGAAATATAGTAATGTAAAATTATATAGTTGACTCCACTATGTAATAGTGCCAAAATATTGATACAATATTTTATGAATTAGAAATTTAAGCAATTAATGTTGGGATTCTACGCAAGTATTCATATCGTTATCAAATAATAAAGGACTTTCTATTTAAGCCCCAAATATTGATCCCACGGGGAAGGTTTAAATTTGAAATGATAAATTTACTAGGAAATTCACAGAAAGTCAAAACAAAATTACTGTCACTAATTTTAAATGTTGAGATATTATCAGAACTAAATTATTTAACTAATAACGAAACTGAAATACAGAGTTTAAACAATAACTACTAAACAATTAAACTATGTTTGGGAAAAAGCATCTTTCCCACTACAATGAGATTTTGGTAAAATGAGATGGGATAAATTATTTTAATATGTATTGTGTCAAATAAGAGCAGTTTTAATTCTCTACCCTGATAGAGTGTTATAGAAAATCATTGGCTAATATCAGGTTTAGTCCCTAAATCTGTGGCTAGGCTAGGAGGATATTGGCTCCCACTCCAGAGCTCCCACTTCCATTCACCTGAAGGCTAACTCTTGCTTTAGTTTTTAAACACTAAAACCGAATTAGGAAATTTTAGTCTATCACCCTAAAGATTCTCCAAATCTACACCCAATAAAGTATATTTCTCTATTTATTTGCACTTAATTCCATGAACAAAGTTCTCCTTTATGGAATCAAATGTGATCCTCACTCTATTGTAGAACTCATACTCCATTTTCCGGATCATATGTTTCACAACATATTTTAACAATTCAATTGGCCAGATAAAAAAGTAAATTAAGTTTGAAGTTGAAAAATCATCACAATTTATTTTATATTTTAATATTGAGACATCTATATTATCTCTTCATTTTACCATATCTTAGAGTTGGGAGAAAGATAAAGTAAACTACTTAGAATTCATGAGAAAGATACAACAAAACATAAATTTCATATATAAAAGAAAGTTCATACAACACTAATAAACAAAAAACACTTATCTGAAACTCTTTCTCAAATAAAATCCCTTGTAGCCTCTTCTAAGAAATTTAGGAGGAAGAAATCTCTCACTTTTCTCCTTCTCCAACACTCTTAGAGAAGATCTCACACTTAATCTCACCAAAAAACTCTAAATTATAAGAACAATGAACTCTAAATGGGTGTGGAATGAAAAATGGAAGAATGTGTGATGCGTGGAAGGTTGAATTGGGGTGATGAGAGGAAGAGTCACTTTTTTGATCAATTTTGGCCCCAAATAAAGCCTAGAGTTGTTCTCCAATAGGTGCCTCCAAAAACTCTTCAAAAAGCATCCAAATTCGTTGAATCTTCTAGAAACATGGGTTGAACCGACATTGGCATCGTCGACGCCAGTGTTCTGCAATTTAATTTGATGCTCACTATCAAACGACGCCTTCAGTGCTGAACAAATTTCAACTTCTTCATTTTTTGCTTCCTATTTGCTTCTTTTTTGCTTCAAGTCCTAATATTCAACAACCTGCAAGAAAACATAAAAATACCTTCCATTAAAGTGCAATACACAAAAAATAAGTATAAAATATGGGTCTAAAAATGCATATATTTTTGGTGTATCAAAATCCCCCAAACTTACATGTTACTTGTCCTCAAGTAACTCCTCTACTATATAAGAAAATGACTTATGGTAAAGAATTTAACTTTTAGATTTCCATATCTTAGTTTACTAAATACAATAACATAACTTAAGAAAAATTCAAAACAACTCTAGTTAATACTAAAGATATAAGAATGTTTAGTAATCAAGTCCAAAATTTTTGATTCTCTATTCTTTTCAAGAAAAAACTGCAAATTGTCATATTAATGTCACTTAAAGTATTCATATGAAAAAGAACTTCATAAAACTTTACTAGTAAATAAACTAATACTCAAATAAAAGTTTAGAGAATGAGGCAAGCCTTTTTTTTTAAATTGATTCAAGTGAAACCAATTTTTAATCAAGCAGCTCCCCACATCTTTTCTTTTCTTTTTATTTTATTTTATTTTATTTTATTTTATTTTCTTTTCTTTTCATGTGAGGATTACTATATCTAGATAGCCTTTAATGATTTTGGACTTCACTATCCTCTTCTTAATGTTAAAAACTTGTCACATTTCTTCACTTAACAAGTTTATATTAGCTTAAAGATTTCATAAAGTTTAATTCTTTTCTTTTCACATGAACCTTTAAAATTTTTAATATTACAAAAATACAATTTTCTTTACTTAAATTAAAAAAATAGTCTTTTTCTTTTATACCAACTATCTTAATCTCTAAAATTAACCTTTATTATTGAAAATT
>JXCR01132825.1:8740-63006 GCA_002079205.1 Phalaenopsis hybrid cultivar
ATATATATATATATATATATATAGTAAATAATAATAATTTTTTTAAAGGTTTTTTTTCTTTTTTTTCTCTAAACCTCTTGGGTACTATTCCCCTTCCCCGTTCACGCTTCTATCTTCTTTTGCCCTAGCCAAAACCCCTTTCCCCTCCTCTCTTGACCGAATCCTGAGGACCCCTTGTCGGTCTTCCGGTCATCTTCTCCCTTTTCGAGCCTTCGTCGTCGATAACCTCGCCGGTAGCCCATTTATAACGGATTTTCCCACCTAAACGAGGTAACCTTCCCGTTCTTGAGTTTGGACATTTTCTTTTGCCCTTTGAGGTGCTTCTCGTTACCTCCCTTTTTCTCACCGTCAGTGAACCCCTTTGCTCTAGATGGCTATAAATACCCCACCGGAGGGGGAGATTGGGGCTGCATTTTTTTTCTTGGAAGTCTTAGAAGAGATATAGAGCTGTGATTTTTTCTTTTGTTTGGAATCATTCTTTTTTGCAATTTCTTCTCCACCCTCTCCTTTCTTGAGCTAGCAAGAAACCCAGGTCAGATTTTAGAGCTAATTATTCTTGATCATGACTTTGATAGATGGATATTACAGTCACATTATTTTACTGCGGCATTCGAATACATGTAGCATGCTTATCTCTCGGTTTTGATCGATAGATCGAAGGCTAAACTTCTGCAATATTTATTTTCTTATTTGAATACATATTAGTTTGATTTGAACATATTTTTGGAGTTGTATTACTCGAGTTTCTTACTGCCTTGCTTAAATGCATGTATTGGATCTTGTTTTGGCTTTCTATTGAATAACTAATTGGAGTTGTAGTTTTTTTTTAATCATCTTGTTTCCTTATTCGAAGAGAAACATGAGAAATCCTTTTTTTTAGTTTTGATCAATTATATGGGGTTTGAGTCTTGTTCTTGATACTACAATTCGAAGAAATGTATTGTAGGTCATTTTGGCTTTGAAAATTTATGAAGAGCTGTGGTTTTCCTCTTTTGCTGCTACTTGACAGTGACTTTTTATATACCTAAATATACAAGAATTTGACACCACTACTAGAAGATTTAAACCCTCGGCAATGACGCCAAAAACTTGATACAACTTTTAATATGCAAGAATTTATGAACCTAGATTTATATATTTATAATGATTTTGTAAAGTCACATTTCAAATGCAAGTATACGTATTGCTCAAGTATTACAGAGCTCTAGTGGAGTCCCGTTTATCGATCACATAGGCAAGCGAGGTAAGAGGTCCTTAGTCAAATCCTAGTCCACTGCAATTAGTCCTTAGCTTGGAATGTCAATTAAAATGATGTTTTATCTAACAAGTACTCCTAAATGCAACTGTTAAATGTAAAGATAGCAACTATAACTAAATGCAATTATTAATTCTAAAAATAACCCTTTTTGGATGAATTGGTTTGGAGAATTTTGAGATATTAAAACTACTATTCTTATGTAATGAATTGTAGATAAGTAAAGAAATGAGATGCATTAAATATTGTATGTTTTATTATGTAATGAATTGGATAATGTAAAGGAATGAGATGCATTAAATATTGTATGTGTCAAATAGGAGCAATCCTATTCTTTAACCTTTGGTCCAAGCATAACAAACATTGACTAATCCTATGCTTGTTGACTAAATCTGTGACTTGGCTGAGAGAATACCAGCTCTCACTTTAAAGCTCCCACGTTCCCCTCACCTAAGGGCTAACCTCTCCGCTTCAGTACTCAAACAATTGGACCGAATTGGGGATTTTAGTCTGTCACCCTAAAATCTCAAATTCTACGCCCATCAAAGTATATTTCCCTATTTATTTGCATTTAACTCCTATGAACATAACCATCCATGAAATCTTAATGTGATTATATTTTTTTGAGAATTACACAGCTCTCTCAGGTCTTAATGCAATTACAACGAATTTTAACACAACAACAGGCCTTTATTGTAATGTAAATAAAGTGCAAGTAAAAACCATCACATTGATAATTAAAACCGCTTCTAACATGCATCACAAATTCCTAAACATGAATTCTACTCATTACAAAAGAAAAGTATGCTTCTAACATGTATCACAAAATCCTAAACATGAATTCTACTCATTACAAAAGAAAAGTAAGATCTTTATTGTAATGTAAATAAAGTGCAAGTAAAAACCATCACATTTATAATTAAATCCACTTCCATTTATTGTAATGTAAATAAAGTGCAAGTAAAAACCATCACATTGATAATTAAATCTGCTTCTTCGCATCACAAAATCCTAAACATGAATTCTACTCATTACAAAAGAAAAGTAAAATGAAAACAACATCACTAAATCCTAAACATAAATTCTACTCATTACAAAAGAAAAGTACAATGAAAACAACGACATAATCTTCTCATGCCATTATTTCCAAACAATAAGAGAAAGTAAGAGAAGCCCATCACAAAGCATGAAGAAAACACAACGGAAAACTTCATTTCATCAAAATAAATCCACTAGATAAGTGTTTACAAAATCATAAGATAATGAAGAACACAATACTTAGTTTTTTCCCTTGATAGAAAGAAAAAAATCTCTCCTACAAAGACTCCGGCCGATCCATGCAATGCTAGAACATCTCCTTATAAATTCTCTCAAAATCTCCTCTCCAATCTTGGTACAAAACTACATTTATACTCCTATTTTAAAAAACCTAAATATTCTCCACACTTTTCCTAACATTCCTCTCACAAAAAACCCACTTTTTCTAACCTAAATTCGTTCTTTTAAAGTGTAGTCACACTTTTCCTAACATTCTTCTCACAAAAAAACCCCTTTTTCAAACCTAAATTTGTTCTTTTAAAGTGTAGGGATAAAGTTTGAAGAGTTGCCACAAAAATCCTTTCAAAAAGCATCCAAATACATTGAATTTCGGCCCATAACCGTCCCGGGCGCCGTCGGCGGGCTCGAGGGCGCTGTCGATGGGTTTTTCTGTCATTTTTCGGTCTTCTCGGGTAAATTTGGTCGTCGANCTCTCATACAAATCCCTCTTTTTCTAACCTAAATTTGTTCTTTCAAAGTGTAGGGACGAAGTATGAAGAGTTGCCACAAGCACCCTTCCAAAAAGCGTCCAAATACATTGAATTTCAACCCATAACCACCAAAAGTCGGTCCATAGTCATCACGGGCGTTGTCGGCGGGCTTGAGGGCTCTGTTGGCGAGCTTTTCTGTCATTTTTTGGTCTTCTTGGGTAAATCTCGTCGTTGGCGCCATCGGCTGACAGACTGCGCAGCTCCACCGTTTCGCTCCGTTTGGCTCCATTTGAGCTCCGTTTCGCCCCATTTCAGTTGCGTTGTGTTCCTAACAGATAGCCCTACAAAATAAGCATAAAAAACCTTCTTTTAAAGTGTAATATCATTCAAAAATATGAAAGAAGTGTAAAGCATCGAAAGACTTATCGAAAGATGACAGGGTAAAATTTTATTTCTTGCTTGTTTTTGCTCCAAATTGCACCGTTTTTGTTTTTTTTCCCAAAAGTCAAAAATTCATCGTACCTGCAACAAAACATAAAAAATACCCTTATTTAAAGTGTAATATCATCAAAATCAGTGTAAAATAGGTATGAAAATCTCAACATATTTTCTTTTGGTCATGGGAGACAACCCATATTTGTCGTTGTTTTGTTTGCTTTAAAGTTTATTTTATTTGAAGTATTTTACGTATATTTATATTTAGGTCTTTATGCAGTCTGTGTATTTGATAAAATATTTCGAAACATCTTTATTTACCTAATTTTATGAAATAATTAAGAATTTATTGGATCAAAATTGAAACAATAAAAATTTTGGAACTGGCGCATGATGCGCTGAATTCCGGAGAACTGGCGTAAGATGCGCCGCATGTCTGAAATGATTTAAAATGTATCAAATGACAGTTTATGGTAGTTTATGGCAGTTTCTTCTCCATATAACTCCTTAAAATCGAATACAAACCATAGGGGGTGATACACCAAAAATATATGCATTTTTAGACCCATATTTTATACTTATTTTTGGTGATATTGATTTTAATGGAAGGTATTTTGATGTTTTCTTGTAGGTTATTGATTTTTAGGACTTAAAGCAAAAGGAAGATATTTTTCATATTTTATTGCAGGTTGTTGATTTTTAGGACTTAGAGCAAAATGGAAGCAAAAATGATGGAATTTGGAGTAAAAATGGTATTTAATAAATTGTTCAGCGCCAACGGTGCCAAAATGGATGCTGACGGTGTCGTTTGATAGAAAACGTAAGAATTAATTAGGGGCCACCAGCGCCGACCATGCCAGAATGGGCGTCAATTATGCCAGTGTCGGTGCAGACAATGTAGCAAATTTGGATGCTTTTTGAAGAGTTTTTGGATGCTCCTATTGGAAAACCGACTTTAGGCTCTATTTAGAGCCAAAATTGATCAGAAAAGGCCCTCTCTTCCTCCTCTTCATACTCCTTCGCCCTCTCTTTGCCCCCTTTAACGCCACTTTGAAACCTTCAACTGATTTCCACGCCATTCCACACCATTAGTTAGTTATTTTTATTATAGTTTTGAGTTTGTGTGGTGAGTTTAAGTGTGAATTCTTGTCTAAGAGTGTTGGAGAGGGAGAGAAGTGAGAGATTGCTTCTTCCTACATTTCCTAAGAGAGGCTACATAGGATTTGCTTTGAGAAAGAGTTTCACATAAGTGTTATTTATTTATTATTATTGTATGAACTTTATTTTATTTATGAAATTTGTGTTTTATTGTATCTTTCTCATGAAGTATGAGTAGTTTCTTTTATCTTTCTCCCTACTCTGAGATATGACAAAATGAAGAGATAATTTTGATGTGATGATGTTAAAATATAAAATAAATAGTGATGGTTTTTCAACTCCGTTCTTAATTTACTTTTTGATATGACCAATTGAAATGTTAAAATATTTTGTGAAACATATGATCTCGGAATTTAAGAATGAGTTCCACAACAGAGTGAGAATCACACTTAAGTCCATGAAGGAGTATTTCATTCATGGAATTAAATGCAAATTAGTAAGAAAATACACATTGTTAGGTTTGGTATTGATTTATTTAGGGTGACAGACTAAAATCCCTAATTCAATCTTAGTGTTTAAGAACTAAAGCGAGAGTTAGCCTTGAGGGGAAGGGAAGTGGGAGCTCAGGAGTGGGAGCCAATATCATCCTAGCCTAGCCACGGATTTAGGGACTAAACCTAAGATTAGCCAATGATTTTCCATAAGACTAAATCAAAAGAGGGAATTAAAATTACTCCTATTTGGCACAATACAAATATAATCCAATTATTTCATCTCATTTCACCAAAAACTCATTGTAGTGGGAAAGATGCTTTTTCATACTAGAAAACTTCATCACATTAACATAGTTTAGTAGTTACTGTTTAAAACTTTACATTTACATTTTGCCAGTATTTAATAATTTAGTTAAGCTAGTATCTTACACATTCGAAATTAGTGACAATAATTTTGTTTGATTTTTGTAAATTTCCTAGTTAATTTATCATTTCAAATTTAAACATTCCTCGTGGGATTGATATTTGAGACTTAAATAGAAAGTCTTATATTACTTGATAACTATACGTATACTTGCGTAGAATCCCAACATTAAGTGCTTAACGTTATTATTCATAAAATACCACATCAAGTTTTTGGCATCGTTGTAAAGCGAAGTCAATTTTATAAATTTTACACAATTATATTTCTTAGGATCAAGTTTTTGGTGCCGTTATCGAGGAAGGAAATGGTTAATTAAATAAATTTGGTAAATTAAGAAATTTAGAGATAAAAAAAAATAAAAAATATATATAATCAAAAATAAAAAATATATTATAACTAAGAGTATTTTTAAGAAAATTTTCTTTTGTTATTTTATTTGTTATGCAAAATATTGGATCTAAAGGTTTAGTACCTTACGATTCAGAATTAGAACGTACTATTAGAAAAATTTGAAAACAACAAAAAGAATGTAAACATTTAAACAAAATGATAAATAACTTAGATAATCAAATAAAATGAAAATCAACAAAAACCTTTAAAAGATTATGCTAATCCGATGGTAGATGAACTTCACTTAACTATTCAAAATCTTGATGTTATTGCTAATTCATTTGAGCTTAAACTTGTTATTATCAAAATGATACAAAATAATCAATTTGGATGAACACCTATTGAAGATCCTAACTTACATCTTGCTAGTTTTCTTGAAATATATGCAAATTTTAAATATGATGGAGTGTATTATGTTGTGTTAGGCTTAGACTTTTTCCTTTTTCATTAAGTGATAATCTAAAGCTTGGTTAAATTCTTTAGCACCCGAATCTATCAGAACTTGGGGAGAACTATAACAAAATATTTTGGCTAAATATTTTTCACCCTAAAAAACTGCTAAGCTTAGAAACGATATTACATCTTTTTGTTAGTTTTAAGGGGAATCAAAATTTGAAGCCTGGGAAAGATTTAAGAATCTCCTTAGAAAATGTCCACACCATGCTTTACCAGATTGGTTAATAATTTAAACATTTTATAATGGATTAGTAGGATCACTTAAATCTATTATAGATGCTACTACAGGAAGATCACTTATGTCAAAACCTTTTGATGAAGCATACTCTTTAATAGAAGAAATGACTACTAATAATTTTCAATGACCTTCTGAATAGGTAAATCCTAAGAGAGTAGCTAGTATTCATGAATCAGATGCAATGTCTATTTTAGCATCTCAAATTGCTGCTATATCAAAAAAATTGATCAAATTGCAGTGAACTATTCTCAAATACCACAAGTGTAAGAGGAAATTTTGCTAGGATAGATAACTGATACTCAATCATCTTATGAAACTTTGAATGATATAAATAATCAAAATGACAATCCTTATTCTAATTATTACAACCCTGGATGGAAAAATCACCCTAATTTTAGTTGGAATAATTATAATAATTCGATGAACACCTCAAAAAATTTAAACAATCAAGGAAATCCTAATTATCGACCTTATTATCCTCCTGGATTTAACTCTAACCCTAACCCACAAGTTAAGAAAAAGAAGTTGATGATAGAAGAAGTAATGTTGAATATGGGAAATCAAATACAAAATTAAGGGGCTACTATTAGAAATATTAAAAATCAATTAGGACATATTGCTACTGCACTTTGTAACAGACCTTCATGAAATTTTCCGAGTACTGTGAAAGTTAATCAAAAGATCAAAATAAGGAGCAAATTAAAGTTATTCAATTACGAAGTGGAAAAGAAGTTGAAACAAGAATCCAAAGAGAAACTAAAGTTGATGAGGAGAAGGAAGAGATTGAAAGTGACCATAATGAAAATGAATCAATACAAGTTCCTTTAGAAAAACCATTACCACTGTTTCCTCAACGATTGAAACAGAAGAATAAAGACAAAAATTTACAAAATTTTTGGAAATCCTTATAAAGTTAACGATAAACATTCCTTTCATTGAGGCTTTGGAACAAATGCCAAGTTATGTGAAATTTATGAAAGATATACTAAACAAGAAAAGAAAGTTTGCAGATCATGAGACCATTGCACTCAGTGAAGACTGTAGTGCTATTGTTGAGAAAAAAAGCTTCCTAAAAAGTTAAAAGATCTTGATAGTTTTACTATACCTTGTGCAATTGGTGCAAAGATTTTTTCGAAAAGCCTTACGTGATTTAGGAGCGAGTATCAATCTTATGCCTCTATTGATTTTTAAACATTTAAATTTAGGAGAGATTTCCCCTACTGCTGCAACTTTTCAGTTAGCTGATCGATCAATCACCTATCCTAAAGGAGTTATAGAAGATGTATTAGCAAAGGTGGATAAATTTATTTCTCCTGTAGACTTTATAGTATTAGACATGGAGGAAGATAAAAAGATTCCTATTATTTTGGGGAGACCATTTCTTGCAATAGAGAGAGCTATGATAGATTTACAAAAAGGAGAATTAATAATGAGAGTTAATGATCAAGAAGTAACATTTAATCTTGCAAAAATAATGAAATATCCTACAATATAAAAAGATAATGAATGTTTTAGGATGGAAGTTATTGATTATCTAAGTAATGAGCAATTTAAGAAAGTGTTTGGAGAAAAATTAAGGCAAGAATAAGTTATTGAGAATGATAATGAAATAAAAGAAGAAAATTTAGATTATATTCAGGATAAATTTGCAACTTTAGATTTGTTGGAAAATGATAATAAAAATCTTATTCCTTCAAATATTAAACCACCTGAACTTGAATTGAAAGTATTACCTACTTATTTAAAATATGTGTTTTTAGAAGATTCATTTACATTGCTTGTTATTGTATCTTCTGAGTTAATTGAAATTCAAGAATAAAAATTAATAGAAATGTTGAAAAGATATAAAAAAGCTTTTGGATGGACTTTAATGGATATTAAAGGAAATAATTATTCAATTTGTATGCACAAAATTCTATTAGATGATCAATACTAAACCTAAAGCTGATCCTCAAAGGTGATTAAACCCAATAATGAAAGAAGTTGTTAAAAAAGAAATCTTAAAATGGTTAGATGCTGGAATTATATATCATATTTCAGACAGTGCTTGGGTAAGTTCAATTCACTGTGTTCCAAAGAAAGAAGTGACTGTTGAAGTAAATGAGAAAAATGAATTAATTTCCAATAAGACAAGTTACTGATTGGTAAATTTGTATAAACTATAGAAAATTAAACATGACCACTAGAAAAAACACTTTACTTTACCCTTTCTAGACCAAATGTTGGATAGATTTGCTGAAAACAAATATTACTACTTTTTAGATGGATATACTGGGTATCATCAAATTCTAATTTCTCCTGAGGATTAAGAGAAAACAACATTTATAAGCCCTTATGGAATATTTGCTTTTCGTAGAATGCCTTTTGGACTATGCAATGCACCTGCGATATTTTAAAGAGGTATGATATCAATTTTTAGTAATTTTATTGAACATGGAATGAATGTATTTATGGATGATTTCTCTGTATTCAGAACTTCATTTGAATTATGCTAAAATATTTTAGAAAAAGTTCTGGAATTATGTGAAAAAATCAACCTAGTACTAAATTGAAAAAAATGTCAATTTATGGTTGCATGAGGAATTATACTTCAACATAAAATTTTTGAAAATGACATGAAGTAAATCTTGTAAAAATTCAAGTTTTTGAAAAATTACCACTTTTTACTATGGTTAGAGGGGTAAAAAGTTTTCTAGGACATGCTGATTTCTATAGGCGTTACATAAAAATTTTTTTAAAAAATAACTAAGCCATTATGCAAACATTTAGAAAAAGATACAAAATTTGATTTTAATGAGGAATGCATAAAAGCATTTTAACTGTTGAAAGAAAAAATAATCACTGCACCTATATTAGTTCGACCTGATTGGGAGAAACCATTCGAAATAATGTGCGATGCTAGTGATTATGCTATTAGAGCTATTTTAGGATAAAAGCACAACAAAGTTTTTAAAGTAATATATTATGCTATTACAACTCTAAATGATGCTCAAATTAATTACAATACTACTGAAAGAGAGTTATTAACTATTGTTTATGCCTTTAATAAATTTAGTCCTTATTTGATTGGAATAAAATGTATAATGCATACAGATCATTCTGCTATTAAATACTTGATGCAAAAGAAGGATGCTGAACTAAGATTAATTAGATGGATATTTTTTTTTTGCAAGAGTTTGATTTTATTGTAGTTGATAGAAAGAGAAATGATAATCAAATAGCTAATCATTTGTCTAGACTAGAAAAAGAAATATTAACTAATTTTGTAAATAAAATTTAGAAAATTTCCCTGATGAACAATTATTTAATATTGATGAAATTAATATACCGTGGTTATACCGATATAGTAAATTATGTTGTAAGTGATATTCTACCACCAGATATTAATAATAAAAAAATAAAGGAATTTATATATGATTCAAAATTCTATTTTTGGGATGATCCATATTTATATAAACAATGTAAAGATCTAATTATCAAAAGGTGTGTGCCTTATGAAGAAGCTCAACAAATAATTGAAAGATTTTACGATTCTGAATTTGGAGAACATTTTGGAACAAATAGAACTACATATAAAATTTTGCAAGCTGGATTTTTTTGTCCTACTCCTTTTAGAGATGTTAATGAATATATTAAAACATGGGATCGATGTCAGCGAGTAAGAAATATTTTTAAAAGAAATGAAATGCCTCTAAATTACATGTTGGAAGTTGAAATTTTTGATGTGTGGGGATTATACTTTATGGGATCATTTATGCCTTCATTTGAAAATTTATATATATTACTTGTTGTTGATTATATGTCCAAATGGATTGAAGCTGTTGTTGTACCTAAATATGATGCTCGGAGTGTTTCTAAATTTTTAAATAAAAATATTTTTACAAGATATGGAATGTCGAGAGTAATTATTATTGATGGAGGATCCCATTTTACAAATAAGAGAATTGAGAAATTGATTAAAAAATATTATATTATGCATAGATTCTCTACTGCTTATCATCCTCAGACCAGCAGTCTAACAGAGATATCAAATCAAGAAATAAAACAAATTGTAGAAAAAGCTGTAAATTCCTATAAATTGAATTGGTCTGTTAGATTAGATACTGCATTCTGGGCTTACAAAACTGCTTATAAGACTCCTATAGGAATGTCCCTATATAGACTTATTTTTGGAAAAACATGCCACTTACCAGTAGAATTGAGGCATAAAGTATTATAGGCTATTAAGGAATTTAATTTTAATCTAAAAGATGCTGGTGAGAAAAAATTATTGTAACTGAATGAGCTTGAGGAGATTAGAAATGAAGCATATAATAATGCAAAAATCTATAAAGAGAAAATAAAAATTTGGCATGATCGGAAGACTATTAAAAAGAAGTTTGAACCTGGACAAGAAGTTTTATTATATAATATAAGGTTGAGATTATTTCCAAGAAAGCTGAAATTCAGATGGTTAGAACCATTTAAAGTGTTTAAAGTCTATCATTATGGAACTGTTGTTATTAAAGATCCTAAAACTGAAAAGATATTTAAAGTTAATGGGCATCGATTGAAACATTATTATGAAGGGCACATACCATAATAAATGGTATTTAAAGTTAATGGGCATTGTTTGAAACATTATTATGAAGGGCACATACCTCAATTTAAAGAAATTTTGAAGTTAAGTGATCCTGATTAAACAATGGTACATCAGGCTAATGAAATTAAACCAAGCGCTTTATGGGAGGCAACCAAAATATAAAACAATATATATCTATGTATTAATATTTTGTTTAATAAGTGTTTTTTAGGAAATAATAATACTTTTGATTCCAACACAATTTTTCATATCATAAATTAAGATAAATACTGATATTAGAGGAAAATTTGGAATCGAATTAAAAAAAATAAAAGACGCAATTTTGGTCTCTAGAGCCGAGACCCATATAAACCATGGCACTAACAGCGCCATTTGGAGCACCGACAGTGTCTCGAGCAGTTTCACGCGTTCAATGTGAATGCAGTGGATTTTGGTGGGATTTAACTCTTAAATAACCACTGAGAGGTGTTATTAAAGGCATGAAAACTTCCTTGGACAACCAGAAACTGAAAGATTTATAATTCCATGTCTTTCAATTCCAGAAATACTTCAAGGTATGAAGTTTTCAATTGAAGAAAGTTTATCAGTTTTGACACGTAGAGATTATACAAAAAAGTCATCATGAAGAAGAGATTTATCAAGGAGAGAGGCTTTGTCAATAATGGATTGACTAATCCAAGTTCACAGATTGAGAAAATCATTGTACGGAGAAGTTGGAAAGTACTGTGCTACACTATCACTGTAGTTGTTGTACCACTAGTAAAGGAATTTTATGCTAACTTATATGGAATTACCCAAGGAGTCATCTTCGTTCGAGGTAAGGCTGTACCATTTACTTTGGCTCAAATTAATGATTTTTATATGATAGAAAACATTCCAATCTGTAATTATACAAATTTTATCCCAACGAGCTGATGGATGAAAATGATAATTGGAAAATCAGATATGAGGGATTACGTTAGTTTTTCTGCTTCACTGCTTAATCCAATATCAAAATAATGGCATTTCTTCATATTTGAAAAACTACTCCCTACCATGAAGGTTAGTAGAGTTACAAATGAAAGTGGCATTTTAAACTATTCCATTCAAATGGAAAAGCCCATTGATGTGGGATCAATTATTTTCAAATCTATTGTGGATATTATTATGAATGGGCCAATATACAAAATGGGGCATCCTTCCATAATTTTCTTACTTTGCAGTCAATATCAACTGCTATATGAAGGTTGGGAGAAAGTATTATTGCACTAGTAGCCCATGATTCCTATTGATGAAAATTGTATTGGGAATGAGAACGAAGCATTAGATATTATCATGGATCATTCGTCACATGCTTCAACACCATTAATGCCACAAACAGTTGGAAGTTCAATAACTTTGGAGAAGAAAATGAAGAACATAAAAAGAGAAATTCAGAGTATTATGAATGCAATAGGAAATCTTAACTACCTTTTTGATCCCCAAGATTGGAGGATGAAGGAGAACTTTGATCATACTTGAACAGTTGAAGCAGAATTGATGCAAATGTTCAAGAAGAAAGAAGGGATTGATGAAAATTTGACTGATCAATTCCCGTACCGACCCTTCTACAATTTATACGTCCATTACTCATCTATAAATGATATTAGAAGAGGAAAAAGTACTGAAGATGAAGCAGAATAATTGAAGAAGTTGGACTCTCTACTAGTTTAAAGTAATTATGTTTTTAATATGATCGTGTGGATTTGATTTACTTTAATTTACTCACTTTGCTTTAGAACTCTATTAACTTTGATTTCTACGCTGAATTATAATTTAGTTTGCTTTAAGTATATGAAAGTGTGAATAGAAAAAAATGTATTTGTAAAAAGTGTATTTTCATAGATAAAAGTTAGTTAGGTGTTGTTTGTGAAAATGTTTAATTGTGAATTATTTTAAGATGAAAATTACTATTCAAAAAGACTAAATAGACTTTGGAGTGAATTGAAAGAAAGTTGAAGATTGCGAAAATCAGAAAAATGAATTTTTGGCCATTGGCGCCGACGGCACCGACATGGGTACCGTCAGCGCTCTCGACCCAAAAACCACCCAAACCCTTAAAAATTTGGAATTTGCACAATAAAACACCATTTTTACATTTTAGTCACCTTCAACCTCAGGTTTTTGCACCTAGGGCTCACTATTACTTGGATTTGAGGCAATTTTAAGGCAAAGGAAGTTCAAATTTCATCTTCTCTAGGTATGAGCTACACTTTAAACTCAAAATTTTTGATTTTCACTAAGGATTTATTTTACATTGCCGAGATATGAAATTTTAAAAATTTTTGAAGATTTTTGAGAAATTCCTTTGGTGAAGAACTCTTACTTAGTAGATTTAAGTTTAAAACGTTCCACATTATGATTTTCAAAATTTTTGGGAATTTATTTGGCTTTTATCGAATTTTCATAGATTACCATGACACCGAGAATGAGCAAGGGGAAGAGAAAAGTGGATTTTGATGATCAAAAGTTTGTCAATTACAAAGCCAACATTTATTTCAATAGTCTACTTACAACTAAAAAAGTGATTCCGGATCAAGGATTTAAAAATTTGGGAGGAGAAGTTGAAAGATTAATCAGTGCTCGACAGTGGAAAAAAAATTGTTACTTTACTGCCGAGGCTATTATTAGTGTAGTGATGGAGTTCTATGCCAATTTTAAGGAGACTTCTGAAGACTATGTGTTTGTTCGTGGGAAGTTGGTGAAATTTACTCCAAGTAAGGTTAATGAATTTTATCAGTTAGAAGATGTTTATAGCTGCCACTACAAATCGTTTTCTGCTATGAATGAGGCCTTAGATGAGGTTATTTCTTTTCTTACTGATGGAAGAAGATCTTAAAAGGTGAAGAATGGTGTTAAGGTAAAATCTCCTCTTTCTATGTTAAATGTAGTATCTAAGGCCTAACACTACTTTATTTTTGGGAGAATGATACCAAAAAATCATCATAGTGAGGTTACAAAGGATAGAGCCATCTTGAACTTCTATATTCAACAGATGAGGAAGATAGATGTAGGCTCTACTATTTATAGTAACACTCGTTCTATTACTTTAGGAGAGACCACTGGTGGTTTGGTACACCCTGCCCTGATCTTCACACTATGTGAACAAGTAGGAGTTGATTTGAGAATGGATGAGGAGAGGATTGAACCTCTAAAACCTATTGGGCCTGCCAATATTAAGACTTATGAATCTCATGTTGGATGGAGATCTGAAAGTAAGACCAGGGAAATTCCTTTTACTTCAAGTGCCACTACTTCTAGTATCCCTACTCTCTAGGAACTTATGGAGCATATGATGATCCAACAGAGAGATACCTTGAGAACGGGAAATAGAATAGAAAATATGGAGGCCAGGAATGCACACAATGATGATTTGACCAGACAGAAGTTCAAATATGATGATGCAATGGTCAAATACATGAGGGGTGATCACTCAGTTCAGTTTCCTACTCATCCTATTTTAACCCCATATCAACATCAAAATTTGAATGTGGAAGAAGAAGAAGAAGAAGATGATTGGTGTGGTTTTAGTTATATTTTTGTTTAATTTATGTTTGGTTGTACTTTAGTGGAGACTTTTTGTTTGTATACTGTGACACTTTATTTTAATTGTTATGTTGTGTTGTGAACTATAGATTTGTGAAACTATTGGAAGTTATTAGTTTTTAGTACTTTGTTGAATGTATTTGTAGTTAACTCTTTCTCAGAAATATATTATGTATTATGTGTCATTTAATGTTTTAAGTCTTCAAGTTTTTCATATTAGCACTTGTAGTATTTCAGAGTTAAATTTCAATATTAGAACCTTCAACAGGTAAGTATTTCCTGTATGTATTAAATGTTTTCTTTCACTCTTTATTTTTTTTAGTTTTTCATGCTATATCTTTTAAAAATTTAAGTTTGATGGGGAAGAAAAATTCCTTTTATAAAATAGAAACTTAATTTTAGTTGTCCTCAATTAGCTATATTTTCAAAATATTTTAAAATTTAACATCCTTATTGGTATTAGAGGTTAACTTTAGATAACTATATTTGTGTTTCTATATATATAGTAAAATTAAGTAAAAATTTTCAATAATAAAGGTTAGTTTTAGAGATTAAGATATTTGGTATAAGAGAATAAGACTATGTTGTTCTATTGTAAGTAAAGGAATTTATATTTTTTGAAGTATTATAATTCTTAGAGATTCATGTAAGAAGAAAATTATAAAACTTTATGAAAAATCTTTAAAGATAATATAAATTTATAAAGTGAAGGAATGTGAAAATTTTAACTTTAAGAAGAAGATAGTGAAGTTCAAAATCATTAAAGGCTATCCATATATGGTAATCCTCACATGAAAAAGAAAAGAAAAAGAAAACAAAAAGGATTGAAAATGATCTTGAAAAAAAAAAGAAAAAGAAAAGAAAAAGATGTGAGGAGAAGCTTGAGGAGATGCCTAATTAAAAATTGGTTTCACTTGAATCAACTTAAAGAAGAAGGCTTGATATTTACTAGTAAAGTTTTATTAAGTTCTTTTTCATATGAATATTTTAAGTGGATTTAATATGAATAATTTGCAATTTTCCTTAAAAAGAATAGAGAATCAAAAAACTTAGACTTGATTGCCAGATATTCTTATACCTTTAATATTAATTGGAGTTATTTTACATTTTTCTAGGTTATGCTATTGTATTTAGTGGACTAAAATATGGAAATCTAGAAGTTAAAATCTTTGTCATGAGTCATATTTTTATGTAGTAAAGGAGTAACTTAAGGACAAGTAACATTTAAGTTTGATGGATTTTGGTACACCAAAAATATATGCATTTTTAGACCCATATTTTATACACATTTTTGGTGATATTGCACTCTAAAGGAAGGTATTTTTCATGTTTTATTATAGGTTATTGATTTTTAGGACTTGGAGCAAAAAGGAAGCAAAAAAGCATGGAATTTAGAGTAAAAATGGAATTTTTAAAGAATTGTTCAACAGCGACGACGCCATTTGATAGAGAACACAAAATTAATTATGGGACACTGGCCAGAGCTGGCGCATACCTTATTTCAACAAGATTCAAAAAATTTGGACGCTTTTTGAAGAGTTTTTGGATGCGCCTATTGGAAAACTGACCTTAGGCTCTATTTAGAGCCAAAATTGATCAGAAAAGGCCATCTCTTCCTCCTCTTCAAGCTCCTCTACTCACTTTTCACCTCCTTTGACACCACTTCGCAACCTTCAATCAATTTCCAAGTCATTCCACACCATTATATAGTTATTTTCTTTATAGTTTTGAGTTTGTTTGGTGAGTTTAAGTGTGAATTTTCTCTAAGAGTGTTGGAGAGGGAGAGAAGAAAAGAGATTTCTTCTTGCTACATTTCCTAAGAGAGGTTACAAGGGATTTGCTTTGAGAAAGAGTTTCAGATAAGTGTTCTTTGGTTATTATTGTTGTATGAACCTTCTTTTGTATATGAAATTTGTGTTTTGTTGTATATTTCTCATGAAGTCCGAGTAGTTTCCTTTATCTTTCTCCCTACTCTGAGATATGGTCAAATGAAGAGATAATTTGGATATGCCAATGTTAAAATATAAAAATAAATTGTGATGGTTTTTCTACTCCATTCTTAATTTACTTTTTGATTTGACCAATTAAAATGTTAAAATACGTTGTGAAACATATGATCTGGGAAATGTAGTATAAGTTCCAAAACAGAGTGAGAATCACACTTAAGTCCATGAAGGAGTATTTTGTTTATGGAATTATGTGCAAATAAATAGGGAAATATATATTATTTTGTGTAGAATTGGAGATTTGTAGGCGACAGACTAAAATCCCCAATTCGATCTTAGTGTTTAAGAACTAAAGCAAGAGTTTGCCTTCAGGGGAAGGGAAGTGGGAATCTCTGAAGTGGAAGCCAGTATCCTCCTAACCTAACCACAAATTTAGGGGCTAAACCTAAGATTAGCCAATGATTTTCTATAACACTAAATCAGGGTAGAGAACTAAAATTGCTCCTATTTGGTACAATACAAATTTAAACCAATTATTTCATCTCATTTCACCAAAAACTCATTATGGTGGGAAAGATGCTGCTTCATATTAGAAAACTTCATCACATTAACATAGTTTAGTAGTTACTGTTTTAAACTTTGCATTTAAATTTTGTCAATAGTTAAAAATTTAGTTCAGATAGTATCTTACACATTTGAGATTAGTGACAGTAATTTTGGTTGATTCTTATAAATTTCTTAGTTAATTTATCATTTCAAATTTAAACTTTCCTCGTGGGATTAATATTTAGGACTTAAATAGAAAGTCTTATATTACTTGTTAATGTTACGTATACTTGCGTAAAATCCCAACATTAAGTGCTTAACGTTATTATTCATAAAATACCACATCAAGTTTTTGGCATCATTGTAAAGCGAAGTCAACTTTATTAATTTTACACAAATACATTTCTCGGGATCAGGGTGAAAATGAGGGAAGAGTCACCACTTTTCAAATCCTATGGCTTCTCACTCTAAAAACTCTGCTAGATTTGGAATTTTCAACCAGAGAAAGTTTGTCAATTTTGATGTGTAGAAGTTACATGATCGAGTGCTACTATAGAAGAGGCTTGTGAATCGAGGATTCAACACACCGAATACTCAAGTAGAAGAGACTATTGCACAAAGGCGTTGGGAAGTGCTTTGCTACACTATTTCCAGTGTTGTTGTTTCTATAATAAAAAATTTTTATGCAAATCTTTAAGGGATCAACCATGGAATGATTTATGTGTGAGGCAGGTTTGTGCAATTCAATCCAAAAATGAACGAGATGTTTGTGATTGGTAATGTGCCTATCTACTATTATGCTAATTTTACCCTTACAATAGAAAATTTGAATGAACTCTACCGCTACCTTACGGATGAAGATACGAATTGGGAGGCCACAGATGATGTAAATGTAAGTTTTACCTCATCATTTTTAAATCCAGTTTGAAAAGCTTGATACTTCTTCATTTCATCAAAATTACAGCGTACTATGAAGAGTAGTAAGGTAACACGAGAGCACTATTTTAAATTATTGCATTCAAATCGGAAAGCCTATTGATGTTGGAGATATTATTGTGAAATCAGTTTTGGGTTTGATTATTAATGAATCTGCAACTGGACTGGGACATCCATCCATAAGTTTCCTAATATGCAGTCAAGCGGAAGTACATTTTTAAAGTTGGGAAAAAGAGCTTCTTCCTTAGAAGCTGATGGATCCAGAAGTCTATTGCAACTGTATTGGAATGAGAGATGAAAATGATATGAATGTGTTGATGGATCATCGATCTCAGAATTCATCACCTGTTCAGCTTTACTACAACTCGAGTGCACTTTTAAAGAAGATCAAGAAGATTGAAGAACAGGTGCAAAATCTTATGCATTGATTGAGAATATTACTGAAATGTTGGATCATCTAGATTGGAGACTAAATGAAGATTTTGAACATACCGAGTGTATTGAAGATGGTTTGGTACTCATATTCAAGAAACATACTTGGATTGAGGAGGAAAATTCAGCCGATGCATTTCAATCTCAACCCTTCTACAACTTGTATGTGCCCTACCAGTCTATAGGAGATATCCAGGAGGATGATAGTGAAAAAGATGTTTGATCTTAATTTATGCACATAACATTTTGTTTAATACCATTTGTTTTAGTTATTTTGTTGAGTTGGATTGCATTTCTTTTCTGGTGAACACTATCTATGTTTATGGTTTGAATTTTGATGTTTAGATTTCGGTGTTAGGATGTTGGTTTGCATAAGAACACTGAATTTGATATTTGTTGGCTCGAAAATTTTTAGTTTGTAATAACGTGGATTTTATATATAAATGTGAGTTTTGTATTGTTTGTGAAATTTTGGTGTTAGTGTGATGTTTATATATGCTTAGAAAAGATTATTTGAGTCAAATTGAGGTTGACATAAAGTGGTATGGAGCAGATTTCCACAAAAATAGAAATCTGGTGAATTTAAGCTCTCGCGCATGACACGACAATTTACGGAGCCTTGGGGCATGATGTGCCAGATTGGCACATGATGCGCCAGATTGGCGCATGATGCGCCAAAGGTCTGAACATGCCATATAGCCTAGAAAACTACAAAATTGGATGGACAAACTCCATTGTCGCTGCTTAAGTCATCTCTTACCTCAAGATCTTGGCTTAGGGCATCACATTGTGGACGAAAGAGAAGGATTCAGAGGCTAAAAATCATAGATTTCATTTTCACTTGGTAAGAACTTCACTTTAACTTAAAAATTTTTTATTTTCACCATGGCTTTGAGAGATCCAAAATTTGGGATTTTTGATGAAAAAGTTTTAAGAAAACTCATGGTGAAAAGTTTCTTACCAAATAATCTTGCTTGAGGAGCTAGATTTTTGATTTAGTGACTTATTTGGACTATATTTGGATTTTTGTAGAGTTTTCAAATGGCTCCCCGAGTTAAGAGGGGAAGGCCATCCGAGGAATTTGATGCACAAAAATTTGTTAGTTTCAAAGCCCATCATAGTTACGATACTAAAAATGGAAACAAAAGGAATGATCCAAGAACGGGCATTTGTAAACCTGAGTGGCGTGGTCAAGAGACTTACTTTCACCAGAAAGTGAGAAAGATTCTGCTACTTCACTGCAGTAGCGATTGTCCTGATGGTTCGAGAGTTTTATGTAAACCTGAGGTTCACTAATGAAGATCACATCCTAGTTAGAGGTAAACAAGTTGAATTTACTGCTGATCAGATCAATACTTTTTATGGATTGAAGGGTGTATTTTTTTGATGAATACGTTGCATTCATGATGACCGATTCATCACTGGATTAAGTGATTGCATTTTTTAATGATGGATGAGGGGAGTGGAAGATTAAGAATAATAAGATAGTTAACTTCCCTACTTCCATGTTGACTATTCAGTCAAAAGAATGACACCACTTCATTTCTGCAAGACTATTGCCAACAAATCATTTAGCTGATGTTACAAAAGACAGCTGTAATAAACTATTGCATTACGAACATGAAGGTAAAAGATGTTGGTGCACTTATAATTCAACATGCTCGAAGTATAGTTGTTAGTTCTACTGCTGGTGGTTTGGGATACTTTGCCCTAATTTTCACTCTATATGAACAATCAGGAGTAGAATCCCATAGAAATGAAGAAAGATTACAACCAAAAAATCCAATTGGGAGGCATATGATTCAGAGAGTAGAATCATTTGTTGAATCTAGAAGTGGAAGAAGGGATATGCCCTCTACATCTACTGTAGGGCCGTCTACTTCTCGATCTGCATCACTAGAAAGTTTTATGAACCAACTGATGATTCAACAAATGGACGTAGTTAATATTCTAACTCAGTTGGGAGAGATAGGAGCAAGAAATGCTTATAATGTTGAATATTAGCAGAGGAGAGTTCAACATGATATTAATTTTGATAATGCTATGGTAAGACATCTTAGGGGTGAACCTAATGTGGAATTTTCTGCTTGCCCTAGTTTCACTCCTTATGCTCTTGTTCATGATGATGATGATGATGATGATGATGATGATGATGATGATGAAGAAGAAGAAGAAGAAGAAGATTCTGATGAAGTTAAGGAAGGATATGAGGATGATTTTTATGAGTTTAGTTTAGTGTATTTTGATGTTTGTTTGTTATTTATGAGTTACTGTGATGTGCTTTCATTTAAAACTTGTTGTAGTAAAAGAACTTTTATGTAGTGTTGTGAACTGAATCAACAATGGTAACTGTCAACTTTCACTTTTTCGATATGTTTAGTCTTTTCAGTTTAGTTTTTCAGTTTTTGTATTTCTGTTTTTAATTCTTAACAAGTTCTCTAGAATATATTATGTTTTCTTAGTGCTTTAAAGCCTGTATGTAGTTTTACAGTTAGTACCTGCAATATACATAAACCCATTTTTATAGTCAGAAATCCTCAATAGGTTAGTTTTTATTTGCATGCATTTATTGTTTTCTTTCACCTACTAAATTTTATACTAAATATATTTTTAAAATCACTTAAAAACTTAAGTTTGGGGGAAAGAAAAATTTATTGTGAAAATATGTAAACTAATTTTTATTTGTCCTTAATTAACTATATTTTTAAAAGTTAATTTAACATGGTATGTGATGTTAATATTTAACTTTAAATGACTATAATTCTATTTATAAATATTGTGGTAAATTTAGGTAAAGAGTTTTTAATAATACAGGTCATTTCTAAAGTTAAGTATATTTGGTATGATAGGATAGTTCTATATTTTTCTATTTAAAGTAAAGAAAATTATGTTTTTGAAGTGTTAAAAATTTTAGAGTTTCATGTAAGAAAAAAAAATGAGACTTTATAAAAAATCATAAACTAATATGAATTTATAAAGTGAAGAAAGGTATATGGTTTTAACTTTAAGAAGAGGATAATGAAGTTCAAAATTATTAAAGGCTATCCAGATATAGAATCCTCACTTGGAAAAGAAAAATAAAAAGAAAAAGAAAAGAAAGGATTGAAAAAACCCTAAAAGAAAATAAAAGAAAAAAGAAAATAGAAAGAAAAAGAAAAAAATATATTAGTGAGGAGAAACTTGAGGAGATGCCTAATAAAAAATTGGCCTCACTTGAATCAACTTAAGGAATGAGCTTTATTACATTTTCTAAAATTATATTAGAGTTTTAGTTGCATTCCTAGAAAAGTTTTCATGAAGTTCTTTTTCATATGAATGTTCTAAATGACCTTAATGTGACAAATATAAATTTTTCTTGAAATGAATAAAGATTCAAAAATCTTAAATTTGATTACTAAATATTCCTAGACTTAGAATTTGAATCTAAGTTATTAAAGGGGTTTTCTTAAATTTTTCTATTCTATTTATTAAACTAAAGTATATAAGTTATAAGTTAATCTATATCCTAAGTCATTTGCTTTTATGTAATAAAAGTGTCACTTGAGGACCAGAACATTTAATTTTGGGGATTTTGATACACCAAAATAATATACTGTTTTAAGTACTTATTTTATACTTATTTTTGGTGATATTGCACTTTAAAAAAGGGTATTACTTTTATTTTTGTTGCAGGTATATCATTTTGAAACATTTGGATCAAAATTGACAAAAAGGACGAAATTTGGAGCTAAAACAACGAAATTTGGGATTATGACACATGATGCACCAGATCGACACATGATGTGTCAAGGATGACTTTTTCAAATTAAGGTGGTTCGAGGCAAAGTTTTGCACAAATTTCAAAAGGAAACTTGTTCTACACAACTTTTGGAGTAATTCAATGCAACTAGACACTTTGGAAGGTTCTTTTATGAAGGGATATGCCTCTTGGATCAAATGACACATCTTTTGAATTCAAAAGAGTTGACTTTTGGAGAGAATTTTGGAGAAAATTTTGAATTATTTTTCAAAGGAGGCAGCCCAAAATAAAAGAGGAAGAATTTTCATTTGTCAAGTGTGTGTTGTGAGGGAGAGAAAAAGTGTGGCGTGAGCGAGAGAAAAAGTGTGGCGTGAGGGAGAGAGAAAGCTGGTGTGAGTTAGAGATAGAGAGAGAAGAGGAGATTTTCATCT
This sequence comes from Phalaenopsis hybrid cultivar, assembly GCA_002079205.1. NCBI lineage: Eukaryota > Viridiplantae > Streptophyta > Magnoliopsida > Asparagales > Orchidaceae > Phalaenopsis > Phalaenopsis hybrid cultivar. The sequence continues at coordinate 31,455 of JXCR01132825.1, forward strand.
AGGGTTGTAAGAGGAGAGGGAGGGTGAGAGATTTCTTCTTCATTACACTTCTAAGAGAGAATTGGGAGTGATTCTAAAGAGAGAAAGACTTGGAGAGAACTTCTAGGAATTTGCTTGGGAAGGATTGTGAGATAAGTTGTACTTTTATTTCTTTTGTTTTGTAAACTTGTTTTTATATATGAAATCCATGTTTTATCGTATCCTTCTCATGAATTCTGAATAGTCTTCTTTATCCTTCTCCCTACTTTAAGATATGATTTTGTGAAGAATAGATTTTGTTTTCTACGGCTTTAAATGCTAATAATTTGTGATGATTTGAACTTTGATCTTCATTTACTTTTTGATATGGCCAATTGAAATGTTAAAACTTGTTGAGAGACATATGCTCTTAAATGAGATATTATTTCTACAACTTAGGGAGAATCACATTTGATTTATTGAGAGAGTATGTCATCCATGAGATTGGGTGCAAATAAATAGGGAAATATACTTTGTTGGATGCAGAATTAGAGATTTTAAGGTGACAGATTAACATTCCCAATTTGGTCCAGTTAATTGGAAACTAATGCGAGTTAGCCCTCAGGCGAGGGAGTAGTGGAAGCTCTGGAGTGACAGCCGGTATCCTCCCAGCCTAACTACGGAATTAGGGACTAAACTCTGGATTAATCAATGCTCTTTATAGCACTCGGAAGAGGGTAAAGAATAAAATTGCTCCTATTTAGCACAAAATAGTTTATATATATTTTTTCATATGATTTCAATTTCTTCACGATCCATATACTTATTGTAAAAGGGAAGGATGCTTTCTTAAATTTGAACTTTCCGTCACAACAAAAACTTTGTTTAATTTTCATAATTTTACTTTTGAAAGTTTAGTATTTAGTTTAGTTTAACTTCTGTAGTCTTACATCTGCATTTTAATTAGCATTCACTTCAGTAGTTAATTTTCAAACCTCGCACTTTACTTTACTTTAATTTTGTATTTTTAGATTATAAAATAATTTTCATAATTTACGTTTAGATCTTTCTACTAATCTATGGGATTGATATCTAGTACTCCATTAGAGTCCTTTATTACTTGAGTGATACATATACTTGCATTGATTTTAAAGTGGATTTGGCCTTTTAAAAAGAGTTTTAAAAGATAAATTATTTTCATAAAAAATATTTTTGTTGGGATTATATTGCATATTTGTTATATATCAGCCATGTGTGAGTTTGCAATATTTAAAAATATTTATAAAATTCTCACACTAAATCTGCCCCCCGCATTAAGGAGCAGCCTCGACCCACCTTTATAAGTTCTTTACTCAATGAGGAAGAATCCACCGAATTGATCAAGTTATTGTTAGAATTCAAAGATTGCTTTGCTTGGAGCTATGATGAAATGCCAGGGCTATCAACTGAAGTTTCAGTTCATAAGCTCGGGGTGGATAAAGGCATGACCCCAATAAAGCAAATTCCCAGAATAATGTGCCTCGAGATATAACAACAAGTTATTACCGAGGTAAAGAAGTTAATCGACACTAAATTTATGTGAGAAAATTAATACCTCATGTGGTTAGCTAACATTGTGCCAGTTAAGAATAAAAATGGATATGTGTCGACTTCAGGGATTTAAACAAAGCTTGTCCAAAAGATAAATTTTCGTTGCCGATACCATAAATGATGGTAGACACCGCTTTGAAACATGAGATTTTCTCCTTCATGGATGGATCATTAGGATATAGCCAATTCAAGATGGCTCTAGATGATGTAACACTTACAAATTTCAGAACACCAATTGGGATCTTTTTCTACATAGCAATGTCATTCGGGTTAAAAAATGTCAGAGCAACATATCAATGAGCTATGACGAAGATCTTTGATGACCTCATTCACAATCAAGTGGAGTGTTTTGTGGATGATTTGGTCATCAAGAGAAAATAGAAAATAGATCATTTCTAAGAATTGGTGTTCGTCATCATGGAATCAAAATCAACCCAGATAAGATTAAAGTTATCTTAGAAATGCCACATCAAAAAAAATTGAAACAACTACGTTTCTTTCAAGGAAAGTTGGCATATATAAGATGCTTTATTTTTAATCTCTTAGATAAGAATCAACCCTTCTCAACATTAATTAAAAAGGATGTCAAATTTTTTTGGGAAGAGAAATGTCAGCGGGCCTTCAAGGACGTTAAACAATACTTAATGACACCTCCTATTTTGGTAGCCCCTATCTTAGGAAAACCATTGATACTTTATACTGCAGCCTTAGATAACTCTCTCGGAGCCCTATATGCTCAGGTCAATGATAAGGGTAAGGAAAATGCGCTCAACTACTTGGGTCGCCGTCTAATACTGGCGGCGGTAAAGTATCCGTCTGTTGAGAAGCATTGTCTAGCTTTAATTTTGGCCGCATGACAACGACTTTTTATATGCTTAAAAATGCAAGAATTTGATACTGTTGCTAGAAGATTTAAATCCTCGGCAACGACGCCAAAAACTTGATAACGATTATAGATTTCATAAAGATGTGTATAAAATATTCAATAATTGCAAAATCACACTTATCAATATAAGTATACGTATCGCTCATGTAATATAGGGCTCTAATGGAGTCTTGGATATCGATCCCATAGGGAGTAATATTAGAGGCTACGAACTAAGATTTAAAAAATTAATACTTAATAACAACAATATAGTTCAATTTGCATATTTGTCATAAATAGGCAAATGAAATAAAAATGTAATTTTAATAAACCTTAATTAACTAATTCTACTAATAAAGTTTTTAATGTGAAGTTCAATATATAAGAAACATACTTCTCCTTGTCAAGAAATTTAAGTGAATGGATAAATTGAATCAGTTCAAATTGTATTGTGTCAAATAGGAGTATACCTATTCTTTCTCCTTTGGACCAGACAAAAAAAACATTGACTAATCCTATGCTTGGTTACTGAATCTGTAGCTAGGCTGGGAGGATATCGGCTCTCACTTCAGAGCTCCCACATTCCCCTCTCTTGAGGGCTAACATCTACACTTCAGCACCCAAACGATAGGACTGAATTGAGGATTTTAGTTTGTCACTCTTAAATCTCCAATTCTACGCCCGATAATTTTTATTTCCTTATTTATTTGCACCTAACTTTCAAGGACTTTGAACTCCCTAAATCTTGGATGTAATCTTCACTTTAGTTGTAAAACTCAACATATTTTATTTTGACCTCCATAAATCTTGGATGTAATCTTCACTTTAGTTGTAAAACTCAACATATTTTAAAACCTCCCTCAATCTTGGATGTAATCTTCACTTTAGTTGTAAAACTCAACATATTTTAACAAATAATTGGTCAAATTGAAAGCAAATTAAGATCAAAGTGAAAAGATCATCACAATTTCTTAAACATTATTGGCCAGATTGAAGGTAAATTAAGATCAAAGTGAAAAGATCATCACAACTTCTTTAACATTTATGACCAGATTGAAAATAAATTAAGATCAAAGTGAAAAGATCATCACAATTTCTTAAACATTTTTTTGACCTCCATGAATCTTAGATGTAATCTTCACTTTAGTTGTAAAACTCAACATATTTTAACAAATCAATTGACCAGATTTGAAAGTAAATTAAGATCGAAGTGAAAAGATCATCACAATTTCTCAAACATTTTCATGGCTTCATGTAAATTAAGATCGAAGTGAAAAGATCATCATAATTTTTTTAAAATTTTCATGGCTCCAATAAATTAAGATTGAAGTGAAAAGATCATCACAATTTCTTTAACATTTTCATGGCTTCACCAATTCAAATTACCAAAAACATTTTCATGGTTTTGCCAATTATTCGGTTGTAAAACTCAACATATTTTAAACAAATCAATTGGCAGATTTGAAAGTAAATTAAGATCGAAGTGAAAAGATCATCACAATTTCTCAAACATTTTCATGGCTTCAGTAAATTAAGATCGAAGTGAAAAGATCATCACAATTTCTTAAACATTTTCATGACTTCACCATTCACTTTAGTTGTAAAACTCAACATATTTTAACAAATCAATTGGGCAGATTTGAAAGTAAATTAAGATCGAAGTGAAAAGATCATCACAATTTCTCAAACATTTTCATGGCTTCATGTAAATTAAGATCGAAGTGAAAAGATCATCATAATTTTTTTAAAATTTTCATGGCTCCAATAAATTAAGATTGAAGTGAAAAGATCATCACAATTTCTTTAACATTTTCATGGCTTCACCAATTCAAATTACCAAAAACATTTTCATGGTTTTGCCAATTATTAATATTGAAGGAAAAGACCATCACAACTTTTTTAACATTCTCATGACACAACCAATTCAAATCACCATTTCACTAAATCTCAAGACAAGGAGAAAGATAGAGAAAACTACTCAGAACTCATGGATAAGATACGACAAAACTTGGAATTTATATATAAAAGCAAAGTCATACAAACTTCAATCAGTAAGTATCACTTATCTCTAATTCCTCCTAAAGCAAACTCCTCAAAGTTCCTCTGAATTTCTTCCTTTCTTTACAACACACATAATTCTCCTTCGAAGCGACAAGGAGGTAGAAAATCTCCCACTTTCCTTCCACTCATACAATCTCTCAAAAAATTCCTACATTACGAACCCTAAACTACACTATCTACACTCTAATGGACACATGTGGACACACCTCTCTCTGTTTTTTGGCCTCCAAATGTTTCTTTTAAAGTTGTAGAAGAGTTTTCAAGAGTTGCCTAAGCATCCCTTCAAAAATCATTCACATTCAATGCATCTATTGAAAGAATAGATGTGCTAACCGTCGACGGCCTCGATGGCACCATCGGAGGCCTTCTAGAATATTTAATTATGGACACTCGGGAAAAACCCGTCGTCGGCGCCGTCGAGCTCGCCGTCGGAGCTTAAGATCAAATCTTCATATTTTGGTCCGTTTTGCTCCAAATTTGCTCCTTTTTGCATCATTTTGCTCCAATGAGCATAATTCAACATACTTGTAACAAAACATCAAAAATACCTTTCTTTAAAGTACAATATCATCAAAATTAGTGTAAAATAGGTATGAAAATCTCAACATATTTTCCTTTGGTCAAAATCCCCCACAAAAAAAGTATAAAATAGGTATGAAAATCTCAACATATTTTTCTTTGGTCAAAATCCCCCAAACTTAACTATTACTTGTCCTCAAGTAATTTTAGTTCTACATAAAAGTTATGATCTATTGTAATAAAGTTTTAATTCAAAAATACTATAAGTTTGATTTAAGGGGTCAAAATCCCACAAACTTAACTATTACTTGTCCTCAAGTAATTTTAGTACTATATAAAAGTTATGATCTATTGTTGGTAAAGTTTTAATTCAGAAATACTATAAGATTGATTTAAGTAAATATCATAGTGAGATTTTCAGAAAAATTTCAAGTAATTAAATTAACTCTGTAGGTATAAGACTATCTAGTCATCAAGTTTAGGAGTTCTAGTTTTCTATTCATTTCAAGAATGACTATATGTTATAATATCAAGTCACTTAAAATATTCAAATACTCTTCTATTCATTTCAAGAATGACTATATGTTGCAATATTAAGTCACTTAGAATATTCAAATGATTGGAACTTTATGAGAAAATTACTATTGAAAGATGTTATTCGATAAATATAAGTTGAGGAATATATTTAGGTTTTCCCTTTAGGTAGGTCCAAGTGAAGCCAATTTTTGATCAGGCATCTCCTCAAGCTTCTCCTCACTTATATATATTTTTTCATTTGGATTGCTTTCAATCCTATATATTTTTCTTTTCTTTTCAGGGATTGTTGTCAATCCCTTTCTTTTCCTTTTTTAAGTGAGGATTACTATATCTGGATAGCCTTTAATGATTTTGAACATCCCATTTCTTTTGTTTTCAATCCTATATATTTTTCTTTTCTTTTTAGGGATTGTTGTCAATCCTTTCTTTTTCCTTAATGAAAGATTACTATATCTGGATAGCCTTTAATAATTTTGAACTTCACTTTTCTTTCCCTAAATATGAAACACAGAGCATTCCTTTTCCTTATAAGTATTTCATAGCTTTTACATTTTTGAGCCCCAATCTTTTCTTCTCAATTGAATTTCTAATATTCTTAATATTTCAAAATATAATTTTCTTTACTTTAAATAGTTAACTATAGTCTTATTCTCTATACTAAATATCTTAACTCTACAAAATTAATTTTCCCTACAAAAATATTTCTTTAATTCTACCATAATATTTAAATATCTACAAAATATAGTTATCTAAATTAAATTCACTACAAAAAATCATATTAATAATTTTTGAAAATATTTAAATTGAAAACATATGATAGTCATTATTTTTCTTCCCTCCCCCAAACTTAATTTTTTTAATATGGAATGATACAGGTGGAAAGAAAAATTCTAGATATAAATCATAGCTCGGTACTTTAGGCATTTTTATCGTTTTGAAATTTTTTTGCAGTTCCTTCTTAAAATTTTTACTTTAAGTGGTCCATAATATTAGGAGCTTTCTATACATATAAATTATTAGAGAATTTGCTGGGCATGAAATTTTGAAATAAGTACAAAACTAAACATTATAAAAACACAATATTTCACTAACACATCACAATATTAAATGACAATAATTACAAATACATCGCAATGCAAAAAAAATCATATCACATTACAATTTTACAAAGTACTAATCAAAGTCTATTATAACTATACATGCAAATTTCAAACTACAACTTTAAAAATTTATAAAAATAAATAAAAATTATCTAACTACAAACATAAAATAAAATATAGAATAAAATGAAAGTACAAACAAACATACATCTATCTCTATCACAAAATCACAAAACAAAAGTACATCAATCACTATCATATATCAAAATCCCATACTATATCCTCTTCTTTCTGGTCAGCAGATATATTGGGCTGATACTGAGTATAACGGAGGCATTCAGGAAAAGTAACATCAGGCTCACCTCTGTAGTGTCGGGCCTGAGTTTCATAGTAAGCTATCTCAAAGTTAGAATGCCTCTGTAGGTACTCACTATCATAATCATGTCTACGTTCTAATCCTCCAATTCTTTCATCTATTATCTCTATACTCTTCTGCTGCAAGGTTAACTCATTCATTAAATCATGAAGGGTAGGGGACCTAGAGGAAGGAAGGTCATAACTAGTAGAGGGGATATCTCTACTAGTAGAAGGTTCTTTACTCCTACTCCCTGATCTCCATCCTTCATGGGATTCATACATCTTTAAATTAGCTTTACTAATGGGTTTCATAGGGTAAATCCATTCTTCATCATCTATAGCTTCAACTCCAGAAAGTTGGCAACATGCATAAATGAGGCCACGATGTCCCCGACCTCCACTTAATTCACTCCTTGCCGTGGTCAACTTTATTGAATTAAATAGTTTAAGTCTCGAGAAAAATTTATCGTTGGCGGCGTCGATGGTGCCGTCGGTGAGATTTTAAAAATTGGTTTAATTTTCAGATTTTTGTGATTTTGATCAATTTCAAGCCTCATCGACATCCATTCAATCATTCTAGACATAATTTTTAAGTGATTAAATGATTTACTAACACAAATAAACATTAACAACATAAAACATCACAATTATATATAAAATCCAAGGGTTACAATACACGTTATAAAACACACATAAGTTTGAAATTTTCTCAACATTAATACATCAATTAAGCATCGCAATCCAAGCCACAACACTCTAAAAACTGAAAACAAACATTTTATGATCAATCTCAACTATACTGAGATCTAAAATTAAATTTCAAAAGTAAAACAAACACATAAGTTCAAATCAAATCACACACATAGACATATAGGTAGTAAAGTAAATCTACTAATCCTCCAATTCAGTGCTTGTTTCTCCTCTGATATCGCCCATCGATTGAACATGAACAAAGAGCTTATAGAAGGGTTGGTATGAGAATTCTTCAGTAGAGTCCTCTTCTATCAATCCCATCTTTCTCATCAATCATATCAAACTTCCTTTGATATGTCCATAGTGATCAAAATGCTCTTTCATCCTGGAGTCTAGATGATAAAAAGTTTCAGAGATATTGTTAATTGTATTCATAACATTCTGTACCTCTTTTGCTAGTTTCTTGATTCTGCGTAGGATCACCAGTCTTGTTTAGAATTAGAGGTTGAATAGGTAGTGAATTCTGAGACGATTGATCCACAATAATAGTCATATCATTCTCATCTTCATTGGATGGGAACTTCTCGGTTATGTCTAAAGGCTTCCAAGGTAGAAGTACCTTTTCCCAATTCTCATAAGATACTTGAAGCTGACTGCAGATTAGGAAAATTGTTGAAGGATGTCCAAGCACATAAGTTGATCCATGAACGATCATGCCCAAAATAGACTTCGCAATTATCGATCCAATATCAATCGACAGTCCCATTTGAATACAGTAATTCAGAATAGCACTTTCTTTAGTAACTTTACCGATCCTCATTGTTGTTAATAGTTTTGTATAAATGAAGAAGTGTCAGAGTTTAGAAACGCAGTTTAGAAGTGTAGCAGAGAAACTAACATACCCATTTTCTCTCATTTCTCAGTCTTCAGTCTTGTCCATAAAAAATTGATAGATCTCATTCATCAGATTTCTAGCTGGGATAAAGTTGGAATAATGGCAGAAAGGAACATTCTCGATCATATATAACTCATTAATCCATGTAGGAGTAAAAGTTATCTATCTGCCTCACACATATACGACTCCTTGGTTGATTTCATTTAAATTAGCATGAAACTCCTTCATCACAGGAACGACTACGGCGACAATCGTGTAGCACAACACTTCCTATCATCATCACATAATCATTTCTTCAATTATTGTTAAAGCATTGTTCAATCCTTGATTCACAAATCCTCTTTCTTTGATTAATCTCCTCTTTGTGTGCACTTTGTTGAAGATTCATTGCGCCTTGGAACTAACAAACTTTCTTCGGTTGAGCACTTGAAATCTAGGGTTTTAAGTGGAATTGGAAGCCATAGAGATAAATTTGGTGGAGTTTCAATTCATTTTTGGGCAATATGAATTTAATAACAAAGTTTGGAAGTTTATAGGGAGTAAATCTTGCCGAAAACTGCCAAAAAATTACATTTCAAACTCTAGAAACCATCATCTCGCCGTTCTTGCCGTGGACAGCGTCAATGGCGTCGTCGACAAGCCTTGAGAATTAATTATCTGGATTCTCGAGAAAAAACCCATCGTCGGCGGCATCGAGCCCCGGTCGATGCCCAAGGTAAAAATTTCGCAGTTTCGCTCGGGTCTGAATGCGTTCCAATTTTCTCTATTGATCCAATTTTTATGATGATTCAAGGGTAAATACGGGTAGTAGAGTTCAATACTACTACAAACTAACAATAATTTCAAATAAAAAACACTATAATAACAATAAAAACAAAGATAACTATGGGTTACCTCCCATAAATTGCTTGGTTTAACGTCGTCAGCCTAACCAATTCAAATATTATTCAGGTTGATTGACCATTAAAATCTCTTTAAAATTTTGTATTTTACCCTTAAAATATGACTTTAATCTGTGTCCATTTACTTAAAATCTATTCCCAGTCTTTTGATCTTCAATTTCAACAGCTCGGTAAGTATAAACTCGAGCCATAGTAAAGGGTCCTAACCAACAAGACTACAATTTCCCACTCCTTATAAGTTCTATCGTTATCATAAAATTCATTTCTTAATTCTTCCAATTCATTCATTTATAAAAATCTCTTCTCACCAGCAACTTTCAAATTATAATTGAATTCTTTAATCGCCCAATATGCTTTATGCTCTAATTCTATTGGTAAGTGACAAGTCTTTCAAAAAATTAGCCAGTAAGGAGTCATTCCAATAAGAGTTTTATAAGCAGTCCTGTAAGCCCATAATGCAGTATCCAGTGTAGCAGACCAATCTACTCTACTAGGTTTTACAGCCTTCTCAAGTATTTTTTTAATCTCTTTATTAAAAACTTCAGCTAATCCACTGGTCTGAGGGTGATAGGAAGTAGAGATTCTATGAAAAATATTAAACTTTTCTGCCAATCTCTGAATGTATTTATTCTTGAAATGGGATCCTCCGTCAGTGATAATCACTCGCGACATTCCATATCTAGTGAAAATGTTTTTCATTAAAAATCTTAAAACACTTTTAGCGTCACAACAAGGTAAAGCTTGTGCTTCAATCCACTTTGAAACGTAGTCTCGCAACTAATATGTATAAGTTCCCATATGAAGGGATAAATGGTCCCATGAAATCAAATCCCCAAACATCAAAGATCTCAACTTCTAACATGAAATTGCAACTAATATGTATAAGTTCCTCAAATAAAGGAATAAATGGTCCCATAAAATATAATCCCCAAACATCAAAGATCTCAACTTCTGAAGAAGTAAATGGTCCCTTAGAAACATAGTCTACTACAATTAATATATATAAGTTCCCAAATGAAGGAATAAATGGTCCCATAAAATCGAAACATCAAAGATCTCAACTTCTAACATGAAACTTAGAGGCCTTTCATTTCTTCTAGATATATTGCCTACTTATTAGCATCAATCACAAGTTTTTATGTATCTGTAAACATATCTAAAGAGAGTAGGCCAATAGAGTTTAGCTTGTAAAATTTATAAGCAGTTTTATCAGTTCCAAAATGTCCTCCAAATTTAAAATCATGATATTTCTGAATAATTAGTTCAGTTTCCTCATAAGGTACACATCTTCTCATAATAAGATCCTTACATTGTTTATATAAAACGACTCATCCCCAAAATATGCTTTCGCATCATGAATGAATTTTTTTTATGGTTGCAATGTCAGCATATGTGGTAAAATATTACCTACAATATAATTAACAATATCAACATACCATGGTATTTTCCACTCATTAATATTATAGAGTTGTTCATCGGGGAAACTGTCCATAATTTCATTGTCGGTATCAATAATTTCATGATATTCAAATCTCGACAAATGATAAGCAATTTGATTATTAGTTCCCTTTCTATCAATAACCACAAAATCAAATTCTTGTTTTAAAAGTATCCATCTAATTAACCTTGGTTTGACATCCTTCTTTTGCATCAAATATTTAATAACAGAGTGATGAGTGTGTAGAATACATTTAGTCCCAATTAAATAAGATCTAATTTTGTAAAAAACATACACAATAGCCAGTAACTCTTTTTCAGTAACAGTGTAGTTAATTTGAGCATCGTTAAGATCTAGCATAGTATATAACTTTAAAAATCTTATCATACCTTTGTCCACGAACAACTCCAATAGCATAATAATTGGCATCGGACATCAGTTCAAATGGTTTCTCCCAGTTAGGTTAAACTATTATAGGGGTTATGATTAGCTTTTCTTTTAATAACTCAAAGGCATTTAAACAGTCTTTAATAAACTCAAATTTCTTGTCTTTTTCTAAAAGTTGGTATAGAGGTTTGGTAAATTTTGCAAAATCTTTAATAAAGCGCATGTAAAAACCAACATGTCCAAGAAAAATTCTAACCCCTCTTACATTATTAGGAGGTGCTAATTTAGATATAACCTAAATTTTTACAGGGTCTACTTCCATACAATTTTTTGAAATTTTATGCCCAAACACAATTCCTCATGCAACCATAAATTAACATTTCTCCCAATTTAGAACAAAATTAGTTCTCTCGCATAACTCCAAAACTTTTTCAAGATAATTTAAGCACGCGTCAAATGATGTTCTAAATACAGAGAAATCATCCATAAACACTTATATTCCATCATCAATTAACTTACTAATATATATATCATACATCTCTGGAATGTTATAGTTGCATTACATAATCCAAAAGACATTCTTTGGAAAGTAAAAGTTCCAAAAGGACTAGTAAATGTTGCCTTTTCTTTATCCTCAGGAGTAATAGGAATTTGATGGTAGCCGGTATATCCATAAAAAAAACAAAAATATTTGTGCCCAACAAGTTTATCCACTATTTGGTCTAAAAATGGTAAAGGGAAGCGATCTTTCCTAGTGGTAGTGTTTAATTTTCTATAATAAATGCAAATACGCCACCTAGTAACTTGTCTGATAGGTATTAATTCATTATTCTCTTATGCTTTAGCAGTAACCCCTCCTTTCTTAGGAACACAATGAATTGGACTTACCCAAGCCAAGTTTGAAATATGATATATAATTCTAGTGTCCAACCATTTCAAAATTTCCTTCTTGACTACTTCTTTCATCATTGTTTAATCTTCTTTGTGGATCAACTCTTTGTTTATATTGTTCATCTAATATAATTCTGTGCATGAGTTTAATCTCCTTTATGGATCAACTCTTGGTTTATATTGTTCATCTAATATAATTCTGTGCATACATATCGAATGACTGATTCCTTTAATATCAGCTAAGGTCCAACCAAAAACTTTCTTATATCTTTTTAATGACTGATTCCCTTAATGTCAGCTAAGGTCCAACCAAAAGCTTTCTTATATCTTTTCAATGTATCTAACTTTAATCTCTTTTGTGGATTAACTCTTGGTTTATATTGTTCATCTAATATAATTTTGTGCATACAAATTGAAGGACTGATTCTTTAATATCCACTAAGGTCCAACCAAAAGCTTTCTTATATATTTTCAATGTATCTAACAATTTTTGTTCTTGTCATTAGCTAAGGCCCAACCAAAAGCTTTCTTATATCTTTTCAATGTATATAACAGTCTTTGCTTGGCTTATATTGTTCATCTAATATAATTCTGTGCATACAGATTGAAGGACTGATTCCCTTAATATCTGCTTTCTTTTATCTTTTTAATGTATCCAAAAGTCTTTGCTCTTGCAAATCATTTAACTCTGAAGATATAATAACAAGTAATGTAGATGGTTTCCTAGAAACACATACTTCAAGTGTTTAGGCAATATTTTCAACTCAAGTTCAGGTGATTTTACAATTGACGGAACTAGATTCTTATCAACATTTCCTATAATATCCAACATCTCAAATCTTTCCTGAACACAATTAATTGGGCATTTGCTCTAAAGCTTCTACGAAAGGAATATTTAACGTTAATTTCTTAAGAATTTCTATAAACTCGGAAAATTGTTTATTCTTTTTGTGTTGCTTCAATCTTTGAGGAAACGGTGGTGGAGGTTTCTCATAGTAATTTTCATTGGTGTGTTTATTCTCTTTATTTTACTTCAATCTTTGAGGAAACGGTGGTGGAGGTTTTTCCACAATAATTTTCATTGGTGTAAAAGATATTCTAAATCTGGGTATTCATGATCCTTTTCTTTTTTAAATCCACTTTCTCTTTTTCAGTTTCTGTTTCTTTTTGCACTCTTATCTCCAATTCTTTTCCACTATTTTTAGTTTTCATTTCTTTCTGCACTCTTGTTTCCACCTATTTTCCACTTCGTAATTGTATTGCTTTTATCTATTCTTTTCCTTGATCTTTAAGATTTGGTTCCACAGTACTAGGAAAAGTTCCTGATGTTTGGTTACTAAGCGCAATAACGATATGCCCGAATTGTTTTTCAATATTCTTGATAGCAGTTCCTTGATTTTGTAACTAGTTTCCTTAAATTTGTAATTGATTTCCTTGATTCTGCAATTGTTGGCCGATGTTCAGTATCATCTCTTCCTTAGACAACTTCTTTTCCTTAAATTGAGTGTTACTGTTAAATCCTGGAGGATAAGAAGGCCTATAATTAACTTTCCTTGGTTGGATGAATTTCCCAATGGATTTGCTGGGTTGTTTTCCCATTGTTGATTTGTAGAAGAATTGCTATTCCAATTAAAATTAGGATGACTCTTCCAACCTGGGTTATAATAGTTTGAATAAGGATTGTTGGGTCTATTGTTAATAGCATTTAAAGTCTCATAAGAAGGTTGAACATCCACAAATTTTCCAAATGAATTCTCTTCCATCATAGTAGGTGTTGGAGAATAATTCATTCCATAATGATATAATTTCCTTGATATTGCAACAATCTGCAAAGCTAACATAGTTATTGCATCAGAATCGTGAATACTAGCTACTCTTTTAGGATTTAGCCTTTCAAAGGGCCATTGAAAATTTTTGATAGCCATCTCAAAAGGTTTTGACATTAAAGAACCACCAGCCGCAACATCTATAATTGATCTAAGAGATCCACTAATCCATTGTAAAAAGTTTGAATTATCAACCAATCTGGTAATGAGCATCTATCATCAATCTAAGAGATCCCACTAATCCATTATAAAAAGTTTGAATTATCAACCAATCTGGTAACGAAATGGGCACTTCATAAGAAAATTTTTAAATCTCTCCCAAGCTTCATATATCGACTCTCCATCAACCTGAAAACATGATGTTATGTCATTTCTAAGTTTAGCAATTTTTGATGGAGGGAAATATTTGGATAGAAATTTTCTGTGAAAGTTCTCCACAAGTTCTAATAGATCCAGGTGCTAATGAATTTAACCACATCTTAGCCTTATCCCTGACTAAAAAAGGAAAAAGTGTAAGTCTAACAACATCGTTCAAAACTCTGTCATATTTAAAGGTAGCACAAAGTTCTAAAAAACTAGCAAGGTGTGATTCGGATCTTCATTTGGTGTACCTCCGAATTGATTGTTTTGTACCATTTGGATAATAGCAGGAACTAGCGAGGTGTAAGTTAGGATCTTCATTTGGTGTACCTCCAAATTGATTGTTTTGTACCAAGGGAATTTCATCTGCTGTAGGATTTGCACAATCTCGTAGAGGTCTAGGTTGATGTTCATTTTCTATTCCTTGATTGTTCACATTATTTTCCATTGTGTCAGGATTTCTAGGTTCTTTTCTTAGTTTTCTAATTCCCCTAATAGTGCATTCTAATTTTAAATCGTAGGGTGTAAGATTTTCAAGTCCAAATTTACGCATACAATTGAAATAAGTACACAAAAAAATAGTTAACTAAATATGAAAATAAGTTGCAATTCAAGTAAATGTTTTCTAATAGTCCAAATTTGTCCGTTACTCTAATTATGATTTTTTTTAAATCTAATTTTTACTCTCTGACAACGATGCCAAAAACTTGACAGCGACTTTATATATGTTTAAAAATACAAGAATTTGATACTGCTGCTAGAAGATTTAAATCCCCGGTAACGATGCCAAAAACTTGATAACAGTTTTAGATTTGATAAAGATGTGTATAAAATATTCAATAATTGCAAAGTCACACTTATCAACACAAGTATACGTATCACTCAAGTAATATAGGGCTCTATTGGAGTCCTGGATATCGATCCCACATGGAGTAATATTAGATACAACGGACTGAGATTTAAAAAATCAATATTAAATCACAACAATATATTTCAATTTGCATATTTGTCACTAATAGGAAATTGAAATAAAAATGTAATTTAAATAAACTCTTAATTAGCTTATTCTACTAATAAAGTTTCTAATGTGAAGTTCAATATATAAGAAAGCGTCCTTCTTCTTGTCAATAAATTTAAGTGAGTGGATAAATTGAATCAGTTCAAATTGTATTGTGCCAAATAGAAGCATACCTATTTTTTACCCTTTGGACCAAACATAAAGAACATTGACTAATCCTATGCTTGGTTACTGAATCTGCGGCTAGGCTGGAAGGATATTGACTCTCACTTCGGAGCTCCCATGTTCCCCTTGCCTGAGCGCTAACATCTACACTTCAGCACCCAAACGATATGACCGAATTGAGGATTTTAGTCTGTCACTCTAAAATATCCAAATCTACGCCCGATAATTTTTATTTCTCTATTTATTTGCACCTAACTTTCAAGGACTTTGATCTCCCTAAATCTTGGATGTAATCTTCACTTTAGTTGTAAAACTTAACATATTTCAACAAATATATTGGCCAGATTGAAACTAAATTAAGATTGAAGTGAAAAAATCATCACAACTTCTTTAACATTCTCATGACACAACCAATTCAAATCACCATTTCACAAAATCTCAAGACAAGGAGAAAAACAAAGAAAACTACTCAGAACTCATGGAGAAGATATAACAGATTTTGGAATTTATATATAAAAGCAAAGTCATACAAACTTCTATAAGTAAATACCACTTATCTCTAATTCCTCCCCAAGCAAACTCCTCAAAGTTCCTCTGAATCTCTTCCTTTTTTTACAGCACACAGAATTCTCCTTTGAAACGGCAAGGAGGAAGAAATCTCTCACTTTTCTTCCACTCTTACAATCTCTTGAAGAATTCCTCACAATACTAACTCTAAATTACACTCTCTACACTCTAATGGACACACGTGGACACACCCCCTCTCTATTTTTTGGCCTCCAAATGTTTCTTTTAAAGTTGTAGAAGAGTTTTCAAGAGTTGCCCAAGCGTCTCTTAAAAAATTCTCCACATTCAATGCATTTGTTGAGAGATCCGACGTGCTCACCGTCGGCAACCTCGATGGCACCATTGGGGGCCTTCTAGAATATTTAATTATGTACTTTGGGGAAAAACCCATCGTCGGCGTCGTCAAGCTTGCTATTTGCGCCCAAGATCAAATCTTCATATTTTTGTCCTTTTCGCTCCAAATTTGCTCCTTTTTGCATCATTTTGCTCCAATGACCATAATTCAACATACCTGTAATAAAACCTCAAAAATACCTTTCTTTAAAGTGCAATATCATCAAAATCAGTGTAAAATAGGTATGAAAATCTCAACATATTTTCCTTTGGTCGCCGTATAAAAGCTTAGGCATTACTTGCTCTCTCATAAGATTACCTTAATTTCAAAAGTTAATGCGTCGCAATATTTGATGACCCGACCAATACTTTTTGGATGTCTAGTAAGGTAGTGGATGATTTTATTGCAATTTGATATAACTTTTGTTCCCCTTCGTGCTATCAAGGGATAAATTTTAGCAGATTTTCTCACAGCGCACCCACTTACAACTAGGTCCCCACTGAACGATGAATTGCCAGGTGAGCAGATACTGCAGGTAAAACTGTCTAGTACCAGACATTGAGAAACATACTTTGATGGAGATTCTTCAACTAGAAAAGACAAAGGATCAGAAATGTTTATACCAGGCAAAGCAAGAATTGGCCTGATTTTCATCACGCCAGATAATGACATGTTGAGATTCTTCTACCACCTAATAGAGCCGTGCACATATAATGAAGCAGAATATGAAGCGTTGATCACTGGGATGGAATTGAAAATCTCAATGGATTAACAGATATTGCCATCTATGATGATGCACAACTCGTCATCCAATAAGTTGCCGGATAATACAAGATATTGAAACTAAGACTAGCACAGTACCACTGGTACACAGTGAAGCTGCTTGAATAGATCTCCAATGCGACTCTCTATCAGATTCATCAAAGAGATAATGCCCATGCCTATGCTCTAGCGAAACGTGCCAAAAAAACTGGCATGTCCACCAGAGGATTCCATCAACATTATAGTACAAGGAAGATGGATTTTGTCTCAAATTGACCTGGACAATCTACATAAGCTTGAAAAAGAAGAAGGAATGATGATTGCAGTTGCTGACATCAACAAAGATTGGTGTAAGCCATTAATAGAATATTTGTAAACTGGAAAGCTGCCAAAAGATAAGTCTGAGGTATATCACATCACAAGAAGAGCTTTGTCATACGCTCTAGTGAGTGATGTCTTCTATAAAAGATCATTTGATCAGATGTGGCTACAATTTCTGAGCAGAGAAGAAGAGCAGAATATCATCAAAGAAGTACATGCTGGATTGTGTGGTGCTCACCAGTCAGGGCTAAAAAATGAAAATGAAGATTAAAATACTTAGATATTATTGGTCAGCAATGATGTTCAATTACATGGATAAAGCTAGAAGGTGTCACCTTTGCCAAGTGCATGGGTTGGTCTTACACCAACCTCCGAATGTGCTACACCCAACTGTTGCCTTGTGGCTATTCGAATGTTGGGGAATGACATAATAGGTCCAATAGACCCTCCATCCTCTGAGGGACACATATTCATTCTTGCCGCTACAGATTACTTCTCCAAGCGGGCAGAGACAGTGCCGTTACAAGAGGTTATAACACAACACATCCCTCAATTTTCCAAGAGTCAAATTGTTTACCATTTTGTTATATCACGAAGAGTGATTTCCAATAATAGGATAGCCTTCGGAAGCACAAAGATCAACAACTTTGTCAAAAGAGATGGGATATACTGGAGGTACTTTACAATTTACTATCCAAAGGCAAACAAATTGGCCATAACCTTCAACAAAACAATGGTACAACTTTTGAAGAAAATATTGGATGAAAATAAAAGACATTGGCATAATAAACTGTTAGAAGCTTTGTGGGCCTATCGGACGACGTTCAAAAATCTTACTCAACATACACCCTACGCACTTGTGTACGGGTCTGAGGCCGTACTGCTGTTAGAAGTTCAAACATTGTCTCTCAGAGTCACTATCACCAACCAAATAACAACTGAAGAAAGTACAAAACTCAGACTTGATGAATTAGAAAGTATCAAGGGAAAACGAGTAGAAGCACAACAACATTTGGAACTTTACCAAGCGAGGATGGTACAAGCTCATGACAAATTGGTCCACCCGAGGAAGTTCAGAGTGGGTAAACTCATTCATATTCTAAGAAGACCTATTCTTGCACGTCACAAGATAAATGAAAATTTTGAGCCAACTTGAGAGGGACCATTTATCGTGGAGAAGGTTTATTCGGGAGGAGACTACCAGCTGGTGGATTTTCAAGGCGAAAGACCAATCAAAGCTGACACAACCATCTGATTGAGGCCTCCCCTCCCAAATAAAGGTATCGAACCTCAAACTTAATCAGAGCTTATTTTGATTCTTCATACGTATTTACTGTATTTCATACCATATAAGCCATATAGATATTATCGACTTGAGCAAATGAAAGTTTTGGAACAAACCCCATCTGATTTGTCTGATTCTAGCTCAAGATCTTAACGCTTTAGTGTGAACGGCTCACGTGTTAGATCACATGGGGACGATGAAGGATAGCTATCTGAATGTGCGTTTATTCAATGAACTGAGGAGATCAAGTTAGATAAAAGAATGGAACGGAAAGACGTGCCACATGGCATATGAGGTGGCTGGCGGTGTCGAATAGTGTAGCGCTGTGTTTAAAGTTCGACATGAATGAGGATGAAGTGGCACCGTGTGTTCAAGTGGAAAATATGGATTTTTTGGTTTTATTTAAATGCCTGAACTTCCAAAATCTATATCTTTCTCTAAAAAAATCATAAAAATAAATTAAAATACCTGCTTTCTCAGTAAACAGAGGAGAATAATGTGGACTAAAATTAAAAATTATTTGTGGACTCTTTTATTTTTAATGAATTAAATACTCAGTGGAGTATTTTAATTCATTATGGCCAAACATTGCTCACCATGGCTTGAAACTTTTAGGGTTCATTCTTTATGATAGAGAGGAAGTTCTCTGATTTTTTTAAGGTCAGAGGGTTTTTCTATGCTTCTAATCTTAATTTTCAAGCTAGGATGACTATTTTGACTTATTTTAATTATATAAATTAAAATACCATTTGGAAAATTATGAAAATAATTTTAGTAGGTTTCCTATGATCAGAGAAGCTTAGGAAAAATGTCATGATGTGTTGAATTATTTTGTACATTTCTATAGTTAGTTAAATGCATATATCTTGCTTTAATTTATGTAAATTAAAAACTAATTAAAAATTAACAAAATTAATTCCACACTGTGTATAAAAATTATGTTTACCTACTATAAAATTTCAAAAATTATTTGACTAAGTTTGAGGACTAAAGTTGATTTTCTAAGAAACCTTATAATTTTGTTCAAATAAAATTATGTTAAATCAAATACACTTAGGAAAATTATGAAATTTTTTTTTGAGTTCCTTGTGATCAGGGGCACTTAGGAAAAATAAAATTTATTTTTGAAAAAAAATACTTGATTTTTGAGCTTTATTTTGAGTTTAAAATAATAAACAAATAATTAATAATCCTAAAATAACAAAATACTTCAAAGTATGCATAATTGTTACCTGATTACGTAGAACTTATTAGGATATTTTTCCAAATTTTTTGAAGCTAAAAATATATCTTTAAGATCTTAAAAATGAATTTTTCATATTTATCCATTAAAATAATGATAATAAATAAATTAAAAAATCATAAAAATACAAAATTTTTTTATTTGAGTTCTCTTAAATCAGAGAGGTTTAATAAAAATATAAAGATAATTTTGGTAATTATAACATTATTTTACATTTGATTAAATCATTAAAATTGATTCATAATCAAATGATAATGATACCGATTTAATCCAAAAAAAATCATGAAATTTTGTCTAAATGTTTCTCTGACCTAAGGGAACCTATAATAATTTCCTTATGAATAAAAACTTTATTTTGGATAGTTAAATAAATCAATTTTGAAAATACTACTTTCAAAATTTAAATAA
Organism: Phalaenopsis hybrid cultivar; assembly: GCA_002079205.1. Classification (NCBI taxonomy): domain Eukaryota; kingdom Viridiplantae; phylum Streptophyta; class Magnoliopsida; order Asparagales; family Orchidaceae; genus Phalaenopsis; species Phalaenopsis hybrid cultivar. The sequence goes on from JXCR01132825.1 coordinate 51,937, forward strand.
TTATTTAAATTAAATTAAATTTTGAAAATCCACATTTTCTCCTGTGATGTTTTAATTGATCCATTGATGGGATACTCTAAAAATTGTCAAAGTCGTTTGAATTTTGATTAATGAGTTATGAGGTGAAGAGCCCCAAAGGAAAAGGAGTAACTTTAGATTTTGGTGCCTTAATCAAAATTTAGGATTTACAAAGGGAAAATGGGTGATTTTGATCCTAATGAACATTTTTTGATGATTGAAATACAATGAGATTAAAAGGTAGGAACTCACTTGCCACCTTTTCTATAATAATAACAAAATTATAATTTCCTTAATTATCATGACTTGGAAGATAATCAAAATTAAACGATTCTCAAGTGATGGGTCGTGTTAGGAATATAATATTTCATTAATTTTAAGCCCAAAAATAATGACAATGTGATTTTTCAATAAGAATGCATGTCATTTAAATCAAAATTTTACTAGTTCCCATTTCACCTATCATGATCTTGGTAGTGACCTAGGCTTGACATTTAAAATCATTTGATTGGATTTAGAAGATAACATGGTTGATGGTTAACACCTTTTTACACTAAAAGCCCAATTTTAACTGTGGGTACCAAAACCTTTAATGACTCAGATCTGCCTTAGGGGCACCCATCCACATAACTCTTAAATGAAATATCAATTGATTAATTGAGTGTCCTAGCCTTAGGATAAATAAAACATCAAGTTTCCTTGAGCAATGGGATAACCTTAGCTTAACCTTGGATGATTAATAAAATGATATGATATGTTCAAGACACACTCAAAATATTTCAAGAAATCTTCAAAGTAATTTAGGGTCATTCTCCGAGCACTTTGAAATCTATTGAATATTTTTTAGGGCAAATTGAAATGACTGTATTTTGTTCTAAACTCATCCACTAAGATCTTCTGAGACTCAATAAAGTCATAACTTGGAGTTTGGTAACTATACCTTTGTCTACTCCTATAATTTGAATTCCTTGAAAAATTATATACATATTATCAAAGTTAACCTTTTAGGTGGAGGAGCGAGAATAATCAACAGGTATGTTTTTAAATTATTGTATTTACCTTTTCCATCCTCTTGTTTCTTGCTTGCATGCTTAAGGTCACCCTACATGTGAAAAAAAAAATAAAAAAATTAAACAAGATAAAATTCACCGCCACAACAGTCAAAATATAAGCAACTCAAAATTTAATCACAAACAAAATAAAACAAAAATTGCAACTAAATTAAAACATCTCTATCGAATAATCGGGAATCTATCAAAGAGGTTAACTTATTGTTTTTAACCAGATTTCCCATGGTCTAAATGAAAGTATGGAACTCGTTAAGTTGAGTTTAGAAAATTCATTTGGACTGTGATGCCGACGAAAAATAGTGGTGTCGGAATGAGAGAACCGTAGGATCCTAAATGGTGTCGCTTTAATCAACTTTAACATTTCCCATAATATTTAAATATACATAACCTTAGGAGACACATAATTTGACATCATGACTTGACACATTAGAAAATTTAAACTTGCCATGACGAAGATCTTATCGCTAGCATTGCAGACAACACACCCATCTTCAACAACAAAGAATGTTTACACCAGCTAAACTACTCCTTAGAATTAAACAACCAAGCTATAAGATTTTGAGTTTGTTTGCTTAGTGCAATATAAATCTTTAACTTTTCTTAAGGCTTTTGTATGGCTCTACTACACAATATAAGCCCTAACCTGTTTTATGATTCTAAGGTTGTCGTTTGTCATGACCTAAATCCTCAATTCTTTCAGGTTAATTGTGTGATCGTTTCACCCCAATGTAAGCCCTAATTAATAAAACTGACAGGATGAAACATTCAAATATTTCTCCTCCAAATTGAAACCAAACCATATAATATCTTGGGAAGTCACCGAGGTTCTCCTCAAGATTTGTGACATCCCATAGTTTCTTTTCCTTTAGATTCCATAAAATGGTCCAAATTTGAGTCATTCTCTTTTCACACGTATCTGTCCGATCTCTTTGAAAAGTCCTATCATTTGAACTCCTTGAAGACAATATCCTCTGATTTTTTGGAGAGTTTTCTTTGGTAACTTTGGTTATCTAAGATGTAATTAACTTTAAGGGCTTGCCTTTATAAGAAACTTTCAAGAACCCAACTTAATTTAAACCTTATTTAACTTTTCATATTAAATACGGGTACTTATCAGATTATAATAAAATGGTTTCGTAGATCAGACAGATGTCATACATTTCTTAATTTATTTGATTGAGCCTCACCGTCAAGCCATGTGTTCATCTTTTGAGATAGATACATAGGTTCAAGTGTAGTGCTTTTTCATTTAAACAATGAAAGAAATAGGATCAGTTTGATTTTATATAAATTGTGCTGACATGGGCAACCTAGAATAAAAACTGGGAATTTTGGGCTGACGACATTAAACCAAGTGCTTTGTGGGAGGCAACCCATATTTATCGTTATTTATTTTGCTTATATGTTTTTTTGGAATATTTAACATATATTTATATTTATACTTTTAGAGATTTCACGTATTTGAGAAATTTGTCATTAATAAAATATTTAAAAACATCTTTATTTACCTAATTTTATGGAAGAATTAAGATTTTGTTAGGTCGAAATCAAAATGACGAATTTTTTGGAATTGGCGCCTGAAGTGCCACATTCTAGAGAGCTGGCGCCTAAAGCGCAAGAATCAGCGCCTAAAGCGCTGCAGTGAAGAAAATGACTTAAAACATTTCAAATGGAAATTTTTGGCTTGTTCGTCTACTTGTAACTCCCTAAAACTGATTCCAAAGTCTATTTTGGGAGGAAAAACGAGGGAAGAGTCACCACTTTTCAATTCTTGTGGCTTCCCAATCTAAAAAATCTGCGATATTTAGAATTTTCAACTAGCAAAAGTTTGTTAGTTTTGATGCTCAGAAGTTACATGATCGAGTTCTTGTGGAGAAGAGACTAATCAAGGAAAGGATATTTGTGAATCGAGGATTCAACACACCGAATACTCGAGTGGAAGATATTATTAGACAGAGACGCTAGGAAGTGCTTTGCTACACTACTGCTGCCACTGTGGTCCCTGTGGTGAAAGAGTTTTATGAAAATCTACATGGAATCAACCAAGTAACTATCTATGTGTGAGGCAGGTTTGTGCAATTCACTCTCATAAGAATAAACGTAATGTTTATGATTGAATGTGTTCCTATTTTCCATTATGCAAAATTTACCCCTATAAGAGACAATATGATTGAACTCTATCGATACCTTACGTATGAAGATGCAAATTGGGAGGCCAAAGGTGATGGAAATGTAAGTTTTTATTCATCATTATTGAATTCTCCATCTAAGGCATGAAATTTCTTTATTGCATCGAAAATACTCTGAACTATGAAAATCAGTAAGGTAACTAAGGAGAGTGCTATTCTGAATTATTGTATTCAAACTGGAAAACTTATTGATATTGGTGCAATAATTGTGAAATCGATTTTGGGTTAGATTGTCAATAGATCTGCTACTGGACTAGGTTATCCACGAACAATTTTCCTACTATGCAATCAATCGCAAGTACCTTATAAAAGTTTGGAGAAAGTGCTTCTTCCTTGGAAGTCAATGGACCTAGAAGCCTATTGTAACTGTATCGGAATGGGATGAGAATGATATGAATGTACTGATAGATCAAGCATCCCATAATTCATCACCTATTCAGCCTTACTTCAGTTCAAACAAACTTTAAAAATTTATTAAGAAGATAGAGAGGGAAGTACATAACCTTATGCATGCAATTGTGAATGTTTTTAAAATGTTTGATCATCTGGACTGGAGGCTGAAAGAGCATTTTAAACATACTGGACATATTGAAGATGGTTTAGTACGTATGTTCATAAAACATGCTTGGATTGAGGAAGATTCAACTAATGAATTTACTTATTGATCTTTCTAAAACTTGTGCGTGCACTATCAATCCATAGAAGATATCCAAAAAAAGAGAGTGAAGAAGATGCTTGAACTTAATATATGCATGGAACATATTGTTTAGTACTGCTTGTTTTAGTTATTATGTTGTGTTGGATTGCATTACTTTCATTGTTGAACTCTATTTATGTTTGTGTTTAGTATTTTGGTGTTTTAGAATTTAGTGTTAGGATGTTTGATTAGCTTTGGACATTGAATTAAATGTTTGTTGGCTTGAAATTTGTTAGTCTGTAATAACATAAATTATATATATATAAGTGAGTTTTTTGTTATTTATGAAAGTTTGGTGTTAGAGTAGTGCTTAAGTATGAGTATAAAGGTTTATTTGACTTAATTAGAGGTTGACGTAAAGTGGTATACAACAGATTTTCTCAGAAAGTGAAATCTAGAAAAATTAAAGCATTGGCGCTTGAAGTGCCAGAATTGGCGTATGAAGTGCCAAATTCTTAAAAACACAAAGTTACATAAGTAAACAGTGAAATCACCCAGTAAAGCACCGTTTTTACTATTTGGGTCGTCTCCTACCTTCTAAATTGTGAGCTAGGGCTTTACATTGTGTGCGTTAGAGAAGAATTCAAAGGCCAAAGATCTTAGATTTCGTCTTCTCTTGGTAAGAGCTTCACTTTAACTTAGAAATTTTTGATTTTCACCATGGATTTTTCCTACATTATGGAAGATCCAAAATTTGAGATTTTTTATGGAAAAGCTTGAAGAAAACTAGTGGTGAAAAATTCCTTACCAAATAAGCTTACTTGAGAAGTTAGATTTTAGATTTTATGATTTTTTTAGATTTTATTTAGATTTTCATAGAAATTCCAAAGGCTCCACGAGTAAATAGAGGGAAACTGATATGAGATTTTGACTCAAGGAAATTTGTCAATTTTATAGCCCAACATTGTTACAATACTCGAATGGAGTAAAAAAAATTGATCTAAGAATAGGCATTTACTAACCTGGGTGGTGAGATTGAGAGGTTTATTATCACCAAGAATTTGAAGAGGTTTTGCTACTTCACTGCTGTAGTGATCGTGCCAATGATTCAGGAGTTTTATGCCAACTTGCGATTCACTACTGATGATCACATCCTGGTGAGAGGTAAGTAAGTTGAGTTTTTTAGAGAAAGGATCAATGCATTTTATGAATTGCATTTCATTGTGAATATGTTGCATTCATGTTGACTGATTCATCATTCATCCAGTGATTTCTATTCTCACTAATGGAAGAGGATAATCAAAGATTAAAAATAATAAGAAATTTAACTTCTCCGTGTCCATGATGACTATTCAGTTAAAGGTATGACACTACCTCATCTCTGTTAAAGTACTACCAATAAATAATTTGAGTGAAGAATGAAGAATAGAGCTGTGCTAAATTTCTGCATTTAGAAAATAAAGGCATTAGATGTTGGTGCTCTTATAGTTCACCATGCTTGGAGTATAGTTAGTAGTTCTACAGCTAGTGGTTTGGGTTACCCTACCCTGATTTTCACTTTATGTGAGCAATCAGAGGTAGAGTCCCATAGAAATGAGGAAAAGTTGCAACCACAAAATCCTATTAGGAAGCATACAGTTCAAAGATTTGAATCATTAGTTGAGTCCAGGAGTGGAGGTAGAGATAGATCAACATCAGTTGCAGGGGCGTCTACTTCTTGTTGTTCTTCACTTGAAAATATTATGGATCAGCTCATGATTCAACAAATGGGTATTGTCAATGTACAGAATGGGGTTGGAGGAATTGAAGCAAGAAATGCTTATAATGATGAATATAAGCAGAGGAGAGTTTGACTTGATATAGCTTATGAGGAAATTATGGTTAGATATCTTAGGGGAGAGTCTAATGTGGAATTTCCAACTTGCTCCAGCATCACTCCTTATGCTCTAGATCATGATGATGAAGAAGAAGAAGTAGAAGAAGAAGAAGAAGATGATGGTGATGATGAGGAGGGCGATGAAGATTGATATCTTAGAAGTTAGTTTGTTTGATGTTTGTTTGTTATTTTTATTGGTTGTTATTTGTTATCGTTTTAAAAGTGTTATAGTAAGAACTCTCATTTTAATGATCCATTGTGGACCTAATTTGTATTAGTAATTATAGATTTTTACTTTTTTTTGCATTTTTAGTATTTTCAATTTTTGTTTCTAGTCTTAATTTTCAGCAAATCTTTTAAAATATATTATGTTTCATTTAATACTTTAAAGCCTGTATGCATTTCTAAAGTTAGTATTTATAGTATGTCAGAACCCAGTTTCATATTCATAAATCCTCTACAGGTTAGTTTTTATTTTTATGCATTTACTATTTTCTTTCACCAACTAAATTTTGTACTAACACATTTTTAAATTACTTAAAAATTTAGGTTTGGGGAAAAGAAAATTTTCTTTTAAAAAGAAGTAAAATAAATTTATTTGTCCTCAATTAAATATAATTTTAAATTTAATTTAACATGATCTAAGATATTAAGTTTTAACTTTAAATGATTATACTTATATTTATGAATGTTATGGTAAATTTAGGTAAAAGTTTTTAATAACGAAGGTCAATTTTTAAGTTAAAAATATTTGGTAGGATAAGATAAGCTCATGTTTTTCTAATTAAAGTAAAGGAAATTATATTTTTGAAGTATTAAAAATTTAAGAGTTTCATGTACAAAGAAAAGAATGAAACTTTATGAAAAATCATAAACTAATATGAATTTATAAAGTGAAGAAAGAAAAAAGTTTTGACTTTAAGAAAAAGATAGCGAAGTTCAAAATTATTAAAAGCTATCCAGATATAGTAATCCTCACTTGAAAAAGAAAGAGAAGATCCTGAATAAAAAAAAGAAAAGTAAAAAAAGAAAAAAAAAGAAAAGAAAATAAAAAAAAAGAAAAATGCGTGAGGAGAAGCTTGAGGAGATGCCTAATTAAAAATTGGCTTCACTTAAATCAACTTAATAAAAAGGCTTTATTATATTTTCTAAACTTGTATTGGAGTATTAGCAACATTACTAGTAAAGTTTTCATGAAGTTCTTTTTCATATGAATGTTCTAAGTATCATTGATATGACAAATTACAATTCTTCTTGAAAAGAATAAAGATTCAGAAATCTTAAATTTGATTACTAAGTACTCGTTGACTTAGAGTTTGAATCTAAGTTATTAAATGTTCTTCTTAAATTTTACTATTTTATTTATTAAACTAAAGTATATAAGTTGTAAGTTAATCTCAATCCTAAGTCATATGCTTTTATGTAGTAAAAGTGTCACTTAAGGAAAAACAATATTTAAGTTTGGGGGATTTTAATACACTAAATAATATGTTGTTTTAAGTATACATTTTATGCTTCTTCTTGGTGATATTGCACTTTAAAGAAGGGTATTTTCATGTTTTTGTTGTAGGTATATCAATTTTAGGCATTTAGAGAAAAATTAGCAGAAAGTACGAAACTTGAAGACAAAACTACAGATTTTAGGATTATGGCGCCAGAACTGAGGCGAGAAGCACCACTTTACAGAGAGCTGGTGCCTGAAGCGCTAGAAGTAGTGCCTGAAGTGTCATTTGATAGAGAGCTAGCACTTGAAGCACCAGATTTAGAGCTTGAAGCGCTAAAACCTAGAACAACATGGTCTTAAGCAAGTTGGCGCCTGAAGTGCTAGAACCAACGCTAGAAATGCCAGAGACGACTTTTGCAGATTAAGGTGGCTTATGAAAAATTTTGCATGAATTTAGAAAGGGAAACTTATTCTAAATGCCCAATGGAGTGATTTAATTCATCTAGACACTTTGGAAGGTTTTTTTTATGAAGGGATGTCTCTTGGATCAATAGACATGTCTTTTGAATTCAAAAGGGTTGACTTTTGGATAGAATTTTGATTTCTTTCTGGAGGGAGGAAACCTCAATAAAAGTGAGGTAAGTCTAGGGCTTGAAAAGAAAGAGTTTTGGAGGAGGCGTGTGAGGGAGTTTTGAAGAAAGCAAGAGAGAGAGAGAAAGAGAGAAAGTCAAGGGCTTGAAGATTTTCTTCAAGGATTATAAGAGGAGAGGGAAAGTGAGAAATTTCTTCTTCATTACTTTTCTAAGAGAGAATTGAGAGTGCTTGTGAAGTAGGAAAGTGTTTAAAGAGAACTCCTAGGGATTTGCTTGGAAGGATTGTGAGATATGTTGTGTTCTTTTATTTCTTTGTTTTGAAATCTTATTTTTATATAAGAAATCAGTGTTTTGTCGTATACTTCTCATGAATTCTGAGTATTCTTCTTTATCCTTCTCTCTACTTTGAGATATGGTTTTATGAAGAATTGATTTTGTTTTATATGGTTTTAAATGTCAATAATTTGAAATGATTTGAACTCTGATCTTCATTTACTTTTCTATCTAGCCAACTTAAATGTTAAAATGTATTAAGAAACATATGTTCTGAAAGGGCTATGATTTCTACAACATGGGGATAATCACATTTGATTCCATGGGCGAGGATGTCATCCATGGGGTTGAGTGCAAATATATAGGGAAATATACTTTGTTGGATGCAAAATTGGAGATTTTAAGGTGACATATTAAAATCCTGAATTTGATTCAATTGATTAGAAACTATTGCAAGATTGTTAGCCCTCTAATGAGGGAGTAGTGGGAGCTCTAGAGTGGCAACTGGTATCCTCCTAGCCTAACCACAAAATTAAGGACCAAACACTAGATTAGTCAATGTACTTTATGCACTTAGAAGAGGGTAAATCATATGTTTGCTCCTATTTGGCACTAAACCATATATATATATATATATATATATATATATATATATATATATATCAACCAAAACTTAAGATTTNAATTATATAAAAATTCAAAGGGTTACAATATATGTTATAAGACACACTGAAGTTTGATATTTTCTCAACCTTAATACATCAATTCAACATCGCAATCCAAGCCACAACACTCAAAACGCTGAAAACATACATCTATGCTCAGTCTCAACTATACAGAGATCTAAAAGAAAAATTCTAAAGAAAAGCAAACATAAAGTTCAAACCAAATTACACACATAGATAAACAGGTAGTAAGGTAAATCTACCATTCTTTAGATTCAGTGCTAGATTATCCTCTGAGATCACCCATGATTGCACATGAACGAAGAGGTTATAGAAGGGTCGGTATGGAAATTCTTCAGTAGAGTCCTATATTAACTTCATTCTCCTCATCAGTCGTATCAAGCTATCTTCTAAATGTCCAGAGTGTTCGACAATTTCATCTTTCTCATCAATTATATCAAACTTCCTTCGATATGTCCAGAGTGATCAAAATGTTCTTTCATCCTCCAGTCTAGTTGATCGAAGAAATCAGAGATATTGTTAATTGCATTCATAATATTTTGTACCTCTTTCTCCAATTTCTTGATTCTGCGCAGGATCACTAGTGTTTTGTCCGGAACTAAAGGTTGAATAGGCAGTGAATTCTGAGATGATTGATCCACAATAATAGTCATGTCATTTTCATCTTCATTGGCTGGGAATCTCTCAGTTGGGTCCAAAGGCTTCTAAGGTAGAAGTACCTTTTCTCAATTTTCACAAGATACTTGGAACTGACTGCAAAGTAAGAAAATTGTGGAAGGATGTCCAAGCCCATAAGTTGATCCATGAATGATCAGGCTAAAAATAGCTTCACAATTATAAATCCAATATCAATCGGGAGTCCCATTTGGATGCAGTAATTCAGAATAGCACTCCTTAGTAACTTTACCGATCCTCATCATCGGTAACAGTTTTGCAGAAATTAAGAAGTGCAAGTGATTCAAAACGAGGTTTATAAGTGTCGCAGAAAAACTAACATACTCGTTTTCTTTCATTTCCTAGTCTTCAGTTTTGTTCGTTAAATATTGGTAAATCTCATTCATCAGGTTTCTTGTCGGGACAAAGTTGGAATAATGGCAGACAGGAACGTTCTCGATCATATATAACTCATTGATCCGTGCAGGAGTAAAAGTTATCCATCTAACTTGCACATAGATGACTCCCTAGTTGATTCCATGCTAATTAGCATAAAATTCCTTCACCACAGGAACAACTACGACATCTGTAGTGTAGCACAACACTTCCCATCTTCGTCGCACAATCATCTCTTCAATTTCCATCCATGGATTATCCAATCCTCGATTTACGAATCCTCGTTCCTTGATTAATCTTTTCTTTGTTAGTACCTTATTGAAGATTCGCTGCGCTTCCGCATTAATGAACTTTGTCCGGTTGAACACTCGCATTCTATAGTTTTCAGGGGAATTGGACGCCATAGGGATGAATTTGGTAGAGTTTCACTTTGTTTTTGGGGAAATATGAAAGGAATCAAATTTTGAAGTTTAAATGGAGTGACTCCCGCCTAAAACTGCTAAAAACCATCCATTCAAATTTTGCTAGTCTCACCGTCGGCGACATCGAGGGCGTCGTCGGTGGGCCTTTATAATTAAATTGCTTGGACTCTTGGGAAAAAACTTGCCATCTGCGCCCAAGGTAAAAATTGCACTGTTTAGCTCTGGTTTCAATGCGTTCCAATTTTTCTCTATGGATCCAATTCTTATGATTCAAGGGTAAATATGAGTAGTAGAGTTCAATACTACCACAAACTAACGATAATTTCAAATAAAAACTACTCAATCGCAATAAAAATAAAGATAACTATGGGTTGCCTCCCATAAAGCGCTAGGTTTAACGTCGTCAGCCTGACCTATTCAGATATTATTCAAGTTTACTGATCTTTAAAACCTCTTTAAAATTTGGTCTTTTACCCTCAAAATACGGTTTTAATCTGTGTAATCATTAAAACCTCTTTAAAATTTGGTTTGTTACCCTCATAATATGGTTTTAATCTATGTCCCAGTTGACTGATTATTAAAACCTCTTTAAAATTTGGTCTTTTACCCTCAAAATACGGCTTTAATCTGTGTCCATTCATTTAAATCATATTACCAGTCTTTTGATATTCAATTTCTACAGTTCCGTAACTATAAACTTGAGTCACAATAAAGGGTCCTAACTAACGAGATTTCAATTTCCCAGGGAATAACTTCAGCCTTGTATTGTAAAGCAAAACTTCTTATCCTGGTTCAAAGTTCGTCTGGTTAAT
>JXCR01132825.1:64140-102973 GCA_002079205.1 Phalaenopsis hybrid cultivar
TCATCCCAAAAATATGCTTTCGCATCATGAATGAATTTTCTTTGTTGTTGCAATGTCAGCATAGGTGGCAAAATATCACTTACAATATAATTAACAATATCAGCATACCATGGTATTTTCCACTCATTAATATTATAAAGTTGTTCATCAGGGAAATTGTCTGTAATTTCATTGTCGGTGTCACATAATTCATGATTTTCTAATCTCAACAATTGATCAACAATTTGATTATCAGTTCCCTTTCTATTAATCACCACAAGATCAAATTCTTGCATCAAAAGTATCCATCTAATTAACCTTGGTTTGACATCGTTCTTTTGCATTAGATATTTAATAGCAGAGTGATCAGTGTGCACAACACATTTAGTCTCAATTAAATAAGATCTAAATTTGTCTAAAGCATACACAATGGCCAGAAACTCTTTTTCAGTAACAGTATAGTTAATTTGAGCATCATTAAGAGTTTTACTAGCGTAGTATTTAACTTTAAAAATCTTTTCATACATTTGTCCAAGAACAGCTCCAATAGCATAATCACTAGCATCGCACATCAATTCAAATGGTTTCTCCCAGTTAAGTGAAACTATAATAGGGGTTGTGATTAATTTTTTCTTTAATAACTCAAAGACATTTAAACAGTTTTCAGTAAATTCAAATTTCTTGTCCTTTTCTAAAAGATGGCATAGAGGTTTAGTAATTTTTTAAAAATCTTTAATAAAACGCTTGTAAAAACCAACATGTGCAAGAAAACTCCTAACCTCTCTTACATTAGTAGGAGGTGATAGTTTAGATATAACTTGAATTTTTGCAGGGTCTGCTTCCATACCATTTTCCAAAATTTTATGCCGACACAATTCCTCCTGCAACCATAAATTGGCATGTCTCCCTATTTAGAACTAAATTAGGTCTGTCACATAACTCCAAAACTTTTTCAAGATAATTTAAGCATGCGTCAAATGATGTTCCAAATACAGAGAAATCATCCATAAATACTTCCAATCCATCATCAATTAACTTACTAAATATAGACATCATACATCTTTGGAATGTTGCAGGTGCATTACACAATCCGAAAGACATTCTTTGAAAAGCAAAAGTTCTAAAAGGACTAGTAAATGTTGTCTTTTCAAAAGGCATTCTTCGAAAAGCAAAAGTTCCAAAAGGACTAGTAAATGTTGTCTTTTCTTGAGTCAGGAGCAAAAGGAATTTGATGATAACCGGTATATCCATCTAAAAAATAAAAATATTTGTGCCCAACAAGTCTATCTATTATTTGGTCTAAAAATGGTAAAGGGAAGTGATCTTTCCTAGTGACAGTGTTTAATTTTCTATAATCAAAAAATACGCCACCCAGTAACTTATTTGATAGATATTAATTCACTATTCTCTTTTGTTTCAACAATCACTCCTCCTCTCTTAGGAACACAATGAATTGGACTTACCCAAACACTACATGAATTAGGATATATAATTCCATTGTCCAACCATTTTAAAATTTCCTTCTTAACTACTTCTTTCATCATTGGGTTTAATCTCCTTTGTGGATCAACTCTTGGTTTATACTGTTCATCTAGTATAATTCTGTGCATATAGATCGAATGACTGATTCCCTTAATATCAGCTAATGTAACTACTTCTTTCATCATTGGATTTAATCTCCTTTGTGGATCAACTCTTGGTTTATATTGTCCACTTCTTTCATTATAGGGTTTAATCTCCTTTGTGGATCAACTCTTGGTTTATATTGTTCATCAATTCTTTCATCATTGGGTTTAATCTCCTTTGTGGATCAACTCTTGGTTTATATTGTTCATCTAGCATAAGTCTGTGCATACAGATCGAAGGACTGATTCCTTTAATATCAGCTAAGGTCCAACCAAAAGTTTTCTTATATGTTTTTAATGTTCCAACAGTTTTTGCTCTTGCAAATTGACAAAAGGAAAATATGTTTAAGATTTTCATGTTTATTTTACACTATTTTTGTCGATATTGCACTTTAAGGAAATGTATTTTTGATTTTTTGTTGCAAGAATGATAAATTAGGGTCATTGAAGAAAAAAGATGCAAAAAGAAGCAAATTTGGAGCGAAAAGGACCAAAATATGAAGATTTAAACAGGGCACCAACAGCGAGCCCAACGGCGCCGACGACAAACTTTTCCCGAGACTCCATATTAAATTCACTTAGAAGGCCCATCGACAGCGCTCTCGACGCCGCCGACGGTGAGATTGACAGTTATGTCCAACAATGCATTGGATGGGAACAAATTTTGTAGTAGCTTAGGCAACTCTTTGGAAAACTCATCCACAATTTTAAAAGAAGATTTTGGCAAAAATGGAGAGGCTCGAGAGGTCCTAGAGGTTGAGAGGTTCCATTAGAGAATAGAGAGTTTAGTAGAGAGCCTAAGTGTGAGGAATTCTTAGAGAGATTGTAAGAGTGGAGGGAAAGTGAGAGATTTCTTCGTACTTGTCGCTTCAAAGAGGAATTTTGTGTGTTGTAAAGAAAGGAAGAGATTCAGAGGAAATTCGAGGAGTTTATTTGGGGAGAAATTAGAGATAAGTGTTATTTACTTGTTGTAGTTTGTATGACTTTACTTTTATATATAAATTNTAACCATCAGCCGAAGGGAACGTGGGAGCTCCGAAGTGAGAGCTGGTATTCTCCCAGCCTAGCTGCAGATTCAGTAAAAAAGTGTAGGATTAGTCAATGTTCTTTATGCCTGGACCAAAGGGTAAGGAATATGTATGCCCCTATGTGGCACAATACAATTTAAACTGATTCACTTTATCCATTCATTATAATTTCTTGACAAGTAGAAGGGTGCTTTCTTATATATTGAATATCACATTAAAAACCTTATTAATATAATTAGTTATTTAAAAGTTATTAAAATTACATATTTATTTCAATTGCCTATTAGTGACAGATAAGAAATTTGAATTCTATTGTTGCGATTAACTATTGATTTTCTAAAATCTTAGATCATAGTTCTAATATTCCCTGTGGGCTCGATATTTAAGACTCCATTAGAGCCCTATATTACTTGAGCGATATGTATACTTGCATTGATAAGTGTGACTTTACCATTATTGAATATTTTATATATACTTCTTTATCGAATCTATAATTGTTATTAAGTTTTTGGTGTCGTTGCTGAGAAATTAAATCTTTTAGCAGCAGTATTGAATACTTATATTTTTAAGCATATATAAAGTCGCTGTCAAAGTTTTTGGCGCCATTGCGGAGTGAAAAAAAGAATCATGACTATACTGACGGACAAATTAAGATTATTATAAAATTTTTACTTGAGTTTCAACTTATTTTCTTATTTAGTTAACTGTTTTACTGTTTACTGATTTCAAATTGTATGTATAAATTTGGACCTGAAAATCTTATACCCTATGATTCAGAATTAGAACGCACTGTTAGAAAAATTAGAAGATTGATAAGAGAACCTAGAAATTCTGATACAATGGAAAACAACATGAACAATCAAGGAATAGAAAATGAAACCAACCTNAAAATTTTAAAACTTGACCAAGGCAAAGTTATAATCCCTTGAAATTTTTCTTGGATGTAGACTTAGAATAGCGAAGCATTGGGACCAAATTTCATGATTTATTGAATTGTATTTGAATTTTAATAATTATTTTAAATTATGTAGTATTTATTAATTATAAAATATTTTAAGTGTGGAAAATTAAGTTTTATATTTTTATTAAATATCTCAAATGTCAAGCTACACAGAAAAACAAATTTCACATCTTTTATTTTTCTTTGAATTTTTAGAATTATTTTAGTGAAAATCCATTTTTAGCCTTTAAAAATTATTTTAAGCTTCAAAATTCAATATCTTCACTTAGAAAATTAGGAAAAGTATTATAATTGTTCCTAAGTGCTTAGAAAATAATTTAGAACATTTTCATGAATTTTATTATTTTTTTTGAACGATTATTTTTTAATTGTTTAAATATTAAAAATAGACTTGAAAATGGAATTTTTATTTTAATTTCAAATTTATTTTTAGAAAATTTTTCTGATCACAGAGAGCTCCAAAAACTAATTTTTATAATTTTTTGAGTTATATTTTAATTATGAAAAATTATTTTAGTACCAAAAATATTATTTAACTTGAAAAATCAATTTGAGTTATTAAATGAGATCCAAATGTTTTGAAATTTTTATGAAGAGTTATGTAAACTTTGAATTTTAGTGGAGATTAAAAATCAAGCCATTTAGATATTTGTGTTGCAGAAAATTAATTTTCTTTGTGTTTTAGGGTTGGTGGAAATTAGGTGCATTCTTAATCACTTAACCCATGAAATATTTTTGAAAGGGCTCTCTAGTCATAACAAACCTTCCAATTTTTTTTTGGAATTTTCTAAGTAACATGCTAATTATTATGATTAATTTATGCAAATAATAGAAATAAACTTGAGAAATATGGCTCTCTGTCTAGAGATATCTTCTAACTCTGAAAAACTCAAGGAATGTTCCCAAAGATAGAGGCAAAAACATGCCAAAATTTCAAGCCATGGTGAAATGTCTATATGCATGGAGAGTCAAAAGACTCAAAAAAATATTTAATTAATTTTAAAAAAACATCCATCAAATGGACCTCAAATTATTTCCACATTGTTCTTCTCTGTTCACTAAGTAGAGGGTATTTTTATTTTATTTTTGTGATTTTTCTACACCAAGATATGGATTTTTGAAGTTAGGGAGTATTTTCTGAATTATTTAAATCCCTCTTTATCTATTTAAAAGCGCGGTGACCAAAGAAAAATATGTTGAGATTTTCATACCTATTTTATACTGTTTTTGATGATATTGCACTTTAAAGAAATGTATTTTTAATGTTTTGTTGCAGAAATGATGAATTAGGGTCATTGGAGCAAAAGGATACAAAAAGAAGTGAATTTGGAGCAAGAATGGACAAAATGTGAAGATTTGAACTAGGCCACCGACGGTGCCCTCGACGCCGCAAACAGTGAGATTTTCCTAAGACTACAGGATAAAAATTACCTAGAAGTCCACCGACGGCGCCCTTGAAACTGCTGACGGCGAGATCGACGGTTATGCCTACTCAAGCTTTGGATGAGGCCAAATTTTGAAGGGATGCTTAGGAAACTCTTGGGAAAGCTCATGTACAACTTTAAAAGAACATTTTGGCTGAAAATGGAAGAAGTCTAGGGAAGTCTAAGGAGTCTAAAGTGTGCTAGAGCCCTTGGAGGTTACCATTAGAGTGTAACAATTGTGAGGAATTCTTTGAGAGTTTGTAAGAGTGGAGGGAAAGTGAGAGATTTCTTCCTCCTTGCTACTTCAAAGAGGAATTCTGTGTGCTGTAAAGAAAGGAAGAGATTCAGAGGAACTTCAACGAGTGTTCTTGGGGAGAAATAAGAGATAAGTTATTTACTTATTGTAATTTGTATGACTTTGATTTTATATATTAATTTCGAGTTTTGTTGTGTTTTCCCCATGAGTTATGAGTAATTTTCTCTGTCTTTCTCCTTGTCTCGAGATTTGTGAAATGGTGATTTGAATTGGTGAAGCCAGTGTTTAAGAAATTGTGATGATTTTTTCACTTAGATCTTAATTTACTTTCAATCCGACCAATTGGTTTGTTAAAATATATTGAGTTTTAATACTAAAGTGAAAGGTTACATCCAAGATTCAGGGAGGTCAAAGCCCTTGAAAGTTGGGTGCAAATAAATAGGGAAATTTATTGGGCAAAGAATTGGAGATTTTAGAGTGACAGACTAAAATCCCCAATTCGGTCCTATCGTTTTTATCGGGTGTAAAATTGGAGATTTTAGAGTGATAGACTAAAATCCCCAATTCGGTCCTATCGTTTGGGTGCTGTCGGGCGAAGAATTGGAGATTTTAGAGTGACAAACTAAAATCCCCAATTTGGTCCTATCGTTTGGGTGCTGATGTGTAGATGTTAGCCCTCAGATGAGGGGAACGTGGGAGCTCCAAAGTGAGAGCCGGTTTTCTCCTAGCCTAGACGCAGAATCAGTAACCAAGCATGGGATTAATCAATGTTCTTTATGCCTGGACCAAAGGGTAAAGAATATGTATGCTCCTATTTGACACAATACAAAATTGAACTGATTCACTTTATTCATTCACTATAATTTATTGACAAGGAGAATGATGCTTTCTTATATTTGAACTAATTCACTTTATCCATTCAGTATAATTTCTTGACAAGGAGAATGATGCTTTCTTATATATTGAATATCAGATTCATTTGATATTTTCCGAACTAATTCACTTTATCCATTCACTATAATTTCTTGACAAGGAGAAGGATGCTTTCTTATAACCAATTCACTTTATCCATTCACTATAATTTCTTGACAAAGAGAATGATGATTTCTTATATATTGGATTCACTTTATCCATTCACTATAATTTCTTAACAATGAGAAGGATGCTTTCTTATATATTGAATAATTTATCCATTCACTATAATTTCTTGACAAGGAGAAGGATGCTTTCTTATATATTGAATATTCATTCACTATAATTTCTTGACAAGGAGAATGATGTTTTCTTATATATTAAATATCACATTAGATGGGTAAAGAATAGGTATGCTCCTATTTGGCACAATATAAATTGAACTAATTCATTTTATCCAAAATAGGTATGCTCCTATTTGGCACAATACAATTTGAACTGATTCACTTTATCCATTCACTATAGAATAGTTATGCTCCTATTTGGCACAATATAAATTGAACTAATTCATTTTATCCATTCACTATAATTTCTGTGCTCCTATTTGGCACAATACAATTTGAACTGATTCACTTTATCCATTCACTATAATTTCTTGGGAGAAAGATGCTTTCTTATATTGAATATCACATTTAAACTCTCATTAGTATCATTCGTTATTTAATAGGAGAAGGATGTTTTCTTATATATTGAATATCACATTAAAATCTTTATTAGTACAATTAGTTACTTTCTTATATATCGAATATCACAATTACACCCTATTTTCTATCATTAGTTACTTATTAGTTATTAAAATTATCTATGAAGGATGCTTTCTTATATATTGAATATCACAATTAAACCCTACTTTATATCATTAGATATTTAGCACAATATAATTTGAACTAATTCATTTTATCCATTCACTATAATTTTGATATTTTCCGAACTAATTCACTTTATCCATTCACTATAATTTCTTGACAAGGAGAAGGATGCTTTCTTAAAACTAATTCATTTTATCCATTCACTATAATTTCTTGACAAGGAGGAGGATGCTTTATTATATATTGAATATCACAATTACACTCTACTTTCTATCATTAGTTACCTATTAGTTATTAAAATTATCTATTTATTTCAATTGCCTATTAGTGATAGATAAGCATATTGAACGTCTTATTCCGTAATTCTAAACAACTCCCTATGGGATCAATATCTAGGACTCCATTAGAGCCCTATATTACTTGAGCGATACGTATACTTGCGCAAATTTGACTTTAACATTATTGAATATTATATCTATACATCTTTATAATCATATATATATATATCAGGACTCCATTAGAGCCCTATATTACTTGAGCGATACATATACTTGCGTTGACAAATTCGACAAGACTCCATTAGAGCCCTATATTACTTGAGCGATACGTATACTTGCGTTGACAAATTCGACTTGAACTCCATTAGAGCCCTATATTACTTGAGCGATACGTATACTTGCGTTGACAAATTTGACTTTTTATTATATATATACATCTTTATTAAATCAAACACATATATATAAAGTCGCAGTCAAGATTTTAACACCGTTGATAATTATACATCTTAACCAAATCAGACACATCTATAAAGTCGCGATCAAGTCTTTGGACACCAATTGCTGTAAATTAAGTCTTCTAGTAGCATCATCAAATTCTAGTATTTGTCGATTACAAAAAAAAAGTCGGTCAAGTTTTTTGCGCCGTTGTCGGGGAGTGATTGAGTGACTAAAATCACTATCATAGTAACACACAAATTAGGATTATTAGAAAATTTTTACTGAAATTGAAACTTATTTTTATATTTATATTTACATTAATTATATTATTGAGTACTGATTTCAAATTGTATGCATAAATTTNGTGAAATATTAGATATGAAGTTTTAGTACATTACGATTCATAATTAGAACGTAATATTAGAAAAAATTAAAAACAATAAAAAGAAATTAAAATTGCGAACAAAATGGCTAAAAACTTAGATAATCATATAAATGAAAATCAACAAAGACCTTTAAAAGGTTATGTTAATCTGACAGTAGATGGACTTCACTTAACCTTTGAAAATCTTGATGTTGCTACTAATTCATTTGAACTTAAACCTGCTATTACGTAAATAGTACAAAATAATCAATTTGGAGGAACACCTACTGAATAACCTAACTTACATCTTGCTAGTTTTCTTGAAATATGTGCTACTTTTAAATATGACAGAGTGTCTAATGATGCTGTTAGGCTTAGACTTTTTCCTTTTTCATTAAGGGAGAAAGCCAAAGCTTGGTTGAATTAATTAACACCTGGATCTATTAGAACTTGGGGAGAACTATCACAAAAATTCTTGGCTAAATATTTTCCATCCTAGAAAACTGCTAAGCTTAGAAATGATATTACATATTTTTGGCAGTTTGAAGGGGAATCGATATATGAAGCTTGGGAAAGATTTAAAGATATTCTTAGAAAATGTCCACACCATGCTTTACAAGTTTGTTAATTAATCAAACATTTTATAATGTATTAGTAGGATCACTTAGATCTTTTATAAAAGTTGTTACTGGCGGATCACTAATGTCAAAATCTTTTGATGAAGCATACTCTTTAATAGAAGAAATGGCTACTAATAGTTTTCAGTGGCCCTTTGAAAGGGTAAATCCTATATGAGTAGCTAGTATTCCTGAATCTAATGCAATGCCCATTTTAGCATTTCAAATTGCTGCTATTTTGAAAAAGATTGATCAAATTGGAATGAACTATTCTCAAATACCACCATTATTAGAGGAAATTTTGCTAGGATAGATAATTGATACTCAACCATCTTATGAAAATTTGAATGTTATAAATAATCAAAATAACAATCCATATTCTAATTAATATAACCCTCGATGGAAAAATCACCATAATTTTAGTTGGAATAATTATTACAATTCAGAAATTTGAACAACCAGGGAAACCCTAATTATCGACCTTATTATCCTCCTAGATTTAACTCTAACCTTAACCCCACAAGTTAAGAAAAAGAAGTTTATGATGTAAGAAGTAATGTTGAATATGGGAAATCAAATACAAAATCAAGGGGTTGCTATTAGAAATATTGAAAATTAATTAGGACATATTGCTACTGCACTTAGTAACAGACCTTCTGGAATTCTTCCGAGTACTGTGGAAGTTAATCCAAAAGATCAAAATAAGGAAAAATTTAAAGTTATTCAATTACAAAGTGGAAATAAAGTTGAAACAAGAATCCAAAGAGAAGCTGAAGTTGATGAAGAGAAGGAAGAAATGAAAAATGACCACAACAAGCATGAACAAACACAAGTTCCCTTAAAAAAACCATTACTTATGTTTCCTCAACGACTGAAGAAGAAGAATAAAGATAAACAATTTATAAAATTTTTAAAAATCCTTCAGATGTTAACGATAAACATTCCTTTCATTGATGCTTTTGAAAAAAATGCCAAGTTATGTGAAATTTATGAACGATATACTAATCAAGAAAAGGAAGTTTGCAGATCTTGAGACGGTTCCACTTAGTAAAGAGTGTAGTGCTGTTATTCAAAAATTACTTCCTAAAAAATTAAAAGATCCTTGTAGTTTTACTATACCTTGTGCTATTGGTGAAAAGTTTTATGGAAAAGTCTTATGTGATTTAGGAGCAAGTATCAAGCTTATGCCTCTATCAATTTTTGAACGGTTAGATTTGGGAGAGATTTCTTCTACTACTGTAACTCTTCATTTAATTGATCGATCAATAAATTATTTAAAAGGAGTTATAGAAGATGTATTAGTTAAAGTGAATAATTTTTTTCCCTGTAGACTTTATAGTATTGCATATGGAGGAAGATAAAGAAATTCCAATTATTTTGGGAAGAACATTTCTTGTAACAGGGAGAGCTGAAATAGATGTCCCAAAAGGAGAATTAATAATGAGAGTTAATGATAAAGTAGTAACATTTAATATGGAAAAAGCTATGAAATATCCTACAATAGAAAAGATGATGAATATTTTAGGATGGAAGTTACTGAGTATCTGAGTAATGAGCAATTTAAGTAATAGTTTAAAGACAAATTAAGGTAAGGAGAATTTTTTAAGAACAAGGATGAAATAAAAGAAGTAGATTTACATTTTATTTAAGACAAATTTGAAACTTTATATTCATTGGAAAATGATAATAAAAATCTTATTCCTTCAATTATTAAAGTACCTGAACTTGAACTGAAAATATTTCCTACCCATTTAAAATACGCGTTCTTAGGAGAGTCATCTACATTGCTTATTATTGTATCTTCTAAATTAACTGAAGTCCAAGAATAAAAATTAATAGAGATGTTGAAAAGATGTAAAAAGGCTTTTGGATGGACTTTAACAGATATTAAAGGAATTAGTCCTTTAATTTGTATGCACAAAATTTCATTAGATGAACAATACAAACCTAAAGATGATATTTAGAGGAAATTAAACCCCATAATGAAATAAATTGTTAAAAAAGAAATTTTAAAATGGTTAGATGCTGGAACTGTTTATCCTATTTCAGACAGTGCTTGGGTGAGTCCAATTCACTGTGTTATGAAGAAAGGAGGAGTGACCGTTGAAGAAAATGAGAAAAATGAATTAATTCCAATAAGCTAATTTATTGGTTGGTGAATTTGTATTGACTATAGAAAATTAAACATGGACACCAGGAAAGATCACTTTCCTTTACCCTTTTTAGACCAAATGTTGGATAGATTGGCTGGAAACAAATATTATTGCTTTTTAGATGGATATACCGGTTATCACCAAATTACAATTACTCCAGAGGATCAAGAGAAGACAAAATTTACAAGCCATTATGGAACATTTGTTTTTCGTAGAATGTCGTTTGAACTATGCAATGCAATTGCAACATTTCAAAAATGTATAATGTCATATTTAGTAATTTGATTGAGCTTGGAATGAAAGTGTTTATGGATGATTTTTTTGTATTCAGAATTTTGTTTGAGTTATCTTTAAATAATTTAGAAAAGGCTTTGGAAGTATGTGAAAGAATCAACCTAGCACAAAATTGAGAAAAATGTCAATTTATGGTTGGACGAGGTATTGCACTTAGGCATAAAATTTCTAAAAATGACATGAAAGTAGATCCTACAAAAATTTAAGTTATTGAAAAATTACCACCTCCTACTACCATTAAAAGAGTAAGAAACTTTCTAGGACATGTTGCATTCTACAGTCGTTACATAAAAAATTTTCAAAAATAACTAAGCCATTATGCCTACTTTTTAAAAAAGATACAAAATTTGATTTTAAAGAAGAATGCATACAAACATTTGAATTATTCAAAGAAAATTTAATCACTGTACCCATAATAGTTCCACCTGACTAGGAAAAATCATTTGAAATAATGTGTGATGTTGCTGATTATGCTATTGGGGTTGTTTTAGGACAAAAGCACAAGAAGGTTTTTAAGGTAATATATTGTGATAGTAAAACTCTAAATGATGCTCAAATCAATTACTCTACTACTGAAAGAGAGTTATTAGCTATTATTTATGCCTTTGATAAATTTAGACTTTACTTAATTGGAACTAAATGTATAGTGCATACAGATCATTCTGCTATTAAATACTTGATGCAAAAGAAAGATGTTAAACTAAGATTAATTAGATGGATACTACTTTTGCAAGAGTTTAATTTTATCGTAGTAGATAGAAAGGGAAATGATAATCAAATAGCTGATCATTAGTCTAGACTAGAAAAAAAGAAATTAACTAATTTTTCAAATGAAATTTTAGAAAATGTCCCTGATGAACAAGTATATTATATTGATAAAATATATACACCGTGGTATGCCGATATAGTAAATTATATTGTAAGTGATATTTTACCACCTAAGATTAAAAATCAACAATTAAAGAAATCTATTTATGATTAAAAATTTCATTTTTTAATATGATCAAAATTTATATAAATAATGTAAAGATATAATTATTAAAAGGTGTGTGCCTTATGAAGAAACTCAACAGATAATTGAAAGATGATTCTAAATTTGAAGGATATTTTGGGATAAATAGAACTACATATAAAATTTTACAACCTGGATTTTATTGGCCTTCTCTTTTTAAAGATGTTAATGAATATATTAAAACTTGTGATCGATGTTAGCGAGTACGAAATATTTATAAAAGAAATGAAATGCCTCTAAATTAACATTAGAAGTTGAAATTTTTGATGTGTGGGGATTAGATTTTATGGGATCATTTATGCTTTCATTTGGAAATTTATATATATTACTTATTGTTGATTATATGTTCAAACTGATTGAAGCTAATCATGTACCTATATGTGATGCTCAAAGTGTTTCTAAATTTTAATTAAATTTTTTTTACAAGATATGGAATGCCTAGAGTAATTACTACGGATAGAGGATCTCATTTTAGAAACAAGAGAATCAAAAAATTGATTAAGAAATATGATATTATGCAAAGATTCTCTACTTCTTATCATCCTCAGACTAGCGGTCTAGCAGAGATATTAAATTGTGAAATAAAATGAATTTTAGAAAAAGCTGTAAATCCTTATAAATTGGATTGGTATGCTAGATTAGACACTGCATTATGGGCATATAGACCTGCTTATAAGACTCTTATAGGAATGTCCCCATATAGACTTATTTTTAAAAAAACATGCCACTTATCAGTAGAATTGGAACATAAAGCATTTTAAACTATTAAGGAAATTAATTTTAATCTATAAGATGTTGGTGAGAAGGACTATTGCAACTCAATGAACTTGAGGAGATTAGAAATGTAGCGTATGATAATGCAAAAACCTATAAAGAGGAAATAAAAATATGGCATGATCAAAAGATTATTAAAAAGATGTTTGAACTTGGACAAGAAGTTTTATTATATAGTACAAGATTGAGATTATTTCTAGAAAAGCAGAAATCCAGATGGTTAGGAGAATTTAAGGTGATTAAAGTTTGTCATTATAAACCTGTTGTTATTAAAGATCCTAAAACTGGAAAGATCCTTAATGTAAATGGGCATAAATTGAAGCATTAATATGAAGGACAAATACCACAATTGAAAGAGTTTTAATGTTAAGTCAACCAAACTAATCAAACGGCTCGTCGGGCTAACGATGTTAAACCTAACGATTTGTGTGAGACAACTCATATATAAATATATATATATCTTTATATTACTATTTTATTTAATAAGTGTTTAATATATTAGGAAATAATAATCCTACACAATTTTATATATCATAAATTAAGAAAAATTTTGGTATTAGAGGAAAATTTAGAATTAAATTGAAAAGAAAAATAATAGACACCGAATGGCTCTGGTGCCGACAACGCCATAATGGGTGCCGACGGTGCCACTATAACCAAACTTTGGAGCTCACATCACTATTGAGAGCGCCAACGATGCCACTATAGCCAAGCTCTGGCATTGACAACACTATCAAGAGCACCGATGGTGCTGCAAGCAGTTTCATGTGGTTTGATGAATTTGGCACTTTGGCTATATGAATGAAGGAATACCCGCCAGGAGGTTTTTTAAAATTTCTAAAAACTGCCTTGGACGACCAGAAACATCCTATTCTTGAATTTCATGGCTTCCACTTCTAGAAATACTTCTAGGTATGGAGTTTTCAAAAGAATAAAGTTTATCAGTTTTGACGCGCAGAGGTTATACAACAAATTTATTACGAAGAAGAGTCTTATCAAGGAGTGAGGCTTTGTCAATCATGTCCAAGTTCTCCAATTAATGAAATCATTGTACAAAGATGATGAAGTTCAATGCTACAGTACCATTGCAGTTGTTGTGCTAGTGGTGAAGTAATTTTATGCCAACTTGCATGGAATTGCCCAAGGAGTTGGCTTCGTATGAGGTAAGGCTATACCATTTACTTCGGCTTGAATCAATGAATTGTATATGATAGAAAATGTTCCAATCTGTCATTATAAAAATTTCTTCCCAACAAAAGATTTGATGCAAGATGTCTATAATTTTCTGACGAATGAAAATGATAACTGGGAAATCCAAGATGAGGGATATGCTAGTTTCTCTGCTTCATTTCTTAATCCAATATCGAAACAATGGCATTTCTTCATTTCTACAAAATTACTCCCTACCATGAAGATTAATAGAGTCACTAAAGAAAGTGCTATTTTAAATTATTTCATTCAAATGGAAAAACCCATTGATGTAGGATCTATCATTTTTAAATTTGTTATGACTATTATTATGAATGGGCCTAAATATGGACTGGGGCATCCTTCCACAATTTTTCTACTTAGAAGTCAATCTCAAGTTCTATATAAAAGTTGGGAAAACATTTTGTTACCTTGGGAGCCCATGATTCCTATTGATGATAAATATATTAGGATATGGAATGAAGCATTAGATGCCATCTTAGATTATTCATCACATGCTTCAACTCTATTAATGCCACAAACAATTGGAAGTTCACGCTCTTTGGAAAAGAAATTGAAGAAAATTTAAACAGAACATCAGAATATAATGAAAGTAATAGGAAATCTTAACTACCTTTTTTATCACCTAGATTGGAGGATAAAGAAAATTTTTGAACATACTGGAGCAATTGAAGCAAGATTAGTGCGAATGTTCAAGGAAAAAGAGTGGATTGAATAAAATTCGATTGATCAATTCCCTCACCGACCCTTCTACAATTTGTACGTTCATTACCAGTCTATGGAAGATATTAGAGGAGGAGAAAGTACTGAAGATGAGGTAGAATATTTGAAGAAGTTGGACTCTCTACTAGTTTATAATACTTATGTATTTAATGTAATTTTGTGGATTTGACTTAGTTTGATTTGCTTTAGAATTTTAAACTTTAATTGTGTGTTTAGTTTTGTGACAGCGTTCTAGTGTCATAGCATGATTTTGATGCTGAATTATAATTTAGTTTGCTTTATGTGTGTGAAAGTGTGATTAGAAAAATGTATTTATAAATAGTGTATTTTCATAAATAAAAGTTAGTTTGGTTTTATTTGTGAAAAAATTTGTTTGTGAATTGATTTTAGATAAAAAGTAATGTGCAATAAGACTAAATAAACTTTAAAGAAAAATGTGAGAAAATTGAGATTTGAAGAAAATAAAAAAATAGATTTTTAGGCCTTCAGTGCCGAAGGCGCTGGCATGGGCGCCGACAGTGCCCTTGACCCGAGAACAACCTAAACCCCTTAAAATTCACGAACCCATAAAACTCCATTTTTACCCTTTGAGTCACCTTCAATCTCCGATTTTTTCACCTAGGGCTTTCCATTGCTTGAATTTGAGTCAATTTTAAGGCAAAGGAAGTTTGAATTTCATCTTCTCCAGATAGGAGCTACAATTTGAACTAAAAATTTTTGACTTTCAGAAAAAAATTATTTCACATTATCGAGATCTAAATTCTAGAATTTTTTGAAAGATTTTGAGAAAATCCTTTGGTAAAGAACTCTGTCTTAGTAGATTTATGTTTAAATCATTTCACATTGTGATTTTTGGAATTTTTAGAATTTATTTGGATTTTTATCAATTTTTTTCTAGATTTACCATGGCACCTAAAATGAGCAAAGGGAAGAGAAAAGTGGATTATGATGAACAAAATTTTGTTAGCTTCAAGGATAGTGTTTGTTTTCATAGTCTACCTGAAAATAAAAAAGTGATTCTGAATTAGGGATTTAAAAATTTTGGAGGAGAAGTAGAGAGATTAATCAATGCTCGACAGTGGGAAAATTTTTGTTATTTACTACCGAAGCAATTATTGGTGTAGTAATGGAGTTCTATTCCAATTTTAAATAGACTTCTGAAGACTTTGTTTTTGTTCATAGGAAAATAGTAGAGTTTTCTCCTAGAAATATTAATGAATTTCATCAGTTAGAAGATGTGTACAGTCTCCAGTAGTACAGTTGCCAGTATAAATCATTTTCTGCTAGAAATGCGGCCTTGGATGAGGTTATTTAGATTGTAACTGATGGAAGAAGAACCTGGAAGTTGAAGAATGGTGTTAAGGTAAACTTTCCTCTTTTTATGTTAAATACAGTATCTAAGGCTTGACACTAATTTATTTTTAGAAGAATGATACCAACAAATCATCATAGAGAGGTTACAAAGGATAGAGACATCCTGAACTTTTGTATCCATGAGGTGATGAGGATAAATGTAGGTTGTATTATTTATATGAACACTCAATCTATTGCTTTGGGAGAAACCACCGGTGGCTTAGCACACCCTGCCCTAATCTTTTGACTCTGTGAACATGAAGGAATTGATTCTAGACCAGACGAGGAGAGGATTGAGCCTCTAAAACCTATTAGGCCTGCTGATATAAAGACATATGAATCTCATGTTAGATGGAGGTCTGGAAGAAAGACCAGAGATATTCCTTCTACTTCAAGAACCCCTACTTCTAGTGACCCTACTCTTTGAGAACTTATGGAGTAGATGATGATCCAACATAGAGATATCTTGAGAAAGGATCATAGAATGGAAAACATGGAGGTCAGAAATGCTCACACCGATGATTTGATAAGATAAAAGTTCAAATATGATGTTGCTTATGATGATACGATGGTCAGATATATGAAGGGTGATCACTCAGTTCAGTTTCCTACTTACCTTGTCCTTACTCCATATCAGCAGCAGAATTTGAATGTGGAAGAAGAAGACGATGATTGGTGATATTTTAGTTTGATCTTTCTTTTAATTTATGTTTGATTGTACTTTGTTATTTTGTTGTTGGTTTTTGTTATATTGTTGTAGTTGTTTGTTTTTAGATTGTGAGACTCTATTTTATTTTATATATTATGTTGCGAGCTGTAGGATTGTAAAACTATTTGTTATTTGAAATTCAATTTAGTACTATTGTTAGTTTTACCATCTTGTAAGATGTGTTGTCATTAACTCTTTTACAACAGATTTTAAATGTATTTTGTGTTATTTAATGTATTAAGTATTGTCATTTTTCATATTAGCACTTGCAATATTTCAGAGTTAAGTTTCAAAAATCAGAACCTTCAATAAGTATGTCATATCATTATGTGTTAAATGTTTTCTTTCACCCTTTATTTTTAAGTTCTTTATGCTAAATCTTTTAAAAATTTAAGTTTAGGGGAAAATAAAAATTCATTTTTAAAGAAAGATACTTAATTTTATTTGTTCTTATTTAGCTATATTTTCAAAAATTTTAAATTTAACATGACATGTGATAATAGAGGTTTACTTTTGATAACTATTTTTATGTTTCTAAATATATAATAAATTTGAGTAAAAATATTCAATAATAAAGGTTAATTTTAGAGATTAAGATAATTGTTATGAGAGAATAAGACTATTTTTTTCTATTTTAAGTAAAGAAATTTGTATTTTTGATGTACTAAAAATCTTAGAGATTCATGTAAGATGAAAAAAATAAAACTTTATGAAAAATCTTTAAGCTAATATAAATTTATAAAGTGGAGTGTGAAAAACTTTTAACTTTAAGAAGAGGATAGTGAAGTTTAAAATCATTAAAGGCTATCCAGATATAGTAATCCTCACTTATAAAAAAAAGAGAAAAGAAAAATAAAAGAAAAAGGATTAAAAATGATCATGAAAAAAGGAAAAGAAAAGAAATTTAAAGAAAAGGATTTGGGGAGAAGCTTGAGGATATGCCTAATTAAAAATTAGCTTCACTTGAATCAACTTAATGCAGAAGGCTTGGCTACATTTTCTAAACTTATATTTGAGTATTAGCATATTTAATATTAAAGTTTCATGACGTTCTTTTTCATATGGATATTCTAAGTGACTTTAATATGAAGATTTGCAACTTTTCTTGAAAAGAATAGAGAATCGGAAATCTTTGACTTGGTTGTTGGATATTCTTATACCTTAAATATTAACTAAAGTTGTTTTGAATTTTTCTTAAGTTATGTATTATGTTTACTATACTAAAGTATGGAAATCTAGAAGATTAATTTCTTTACCACAAGTCATATTTTAATGTAGTAAAGGAGTTACTTGAGGACATGTAACATGTAAGTTTGAGGGATTTTGATATAGCAAAAATATATGAAGTTTTAGACCCATATTTTATACTTATTTTTTGTGATATTACACTTTAATGGAAGATATTTTTCATGTTTTCTTGCAGGTTGTTGATTTTTAGGACTTAGAGCAATAATGAAGCAAAAAGGATGAAATTTGAAGTCACAATGAAGAATATGAAAATTTGTTTAGTGTTGATGGCACCAGACAGGGCGCCGATGGCGTCGTTTAACAAGGAGCGGTGAATTAAATAGAAGACCATAGGCACCGACGGTGTCAATGTTGGTGTAGACCCTATTTTTGGAAGATTCGACGAATTTGGATGCTTTTTAAGAGTTTTTGGATGCACTTATTCGAGAAGCGAATCTAGGCTTTATTTGGGGCCAAAATTGACTCTTCCTGACTTTTCATCGCCCAAAATTTAACCTCATACGCACCCACATTCTTCCACTTTATTCTACAACCATTTAGAGTCCATTATTCTTATAATTGAGAATTTTTTTTTGTGAGATTAAGTGTGAATTCTTCTCTAAGAGTTGTTGGAGAAGGATAAAAGTGAGAGAATTCTTTGTCCTACATTTCCTATGAGAGGCTACAAGGGATTTGCTTTAAGAAAGAGCTTCAGATAAGTGTTGTTTGTTTAATAGTGTTGTATGAACTTTCTTTTGTATGTTAAATTTTTGTTTTGTTGTATCTTTCTCATGAAGTATGAGTAGTTTCCTTGATCTTTCTCCATACGCTCAGATATGGTGAAATGAAGAGATATTTACTTTCAGATATGGTGAAATGAAGAGATATTATGGACGTGCGAATGTTAAAATATAAAATAAATTGTGATGGTTTTTCAACTTCAAACTTAATTTATTTTTTTATTTGGCCAATTGAATTATTAAAATTATTCATGAAACATATGATCCAGGAAACGGAGTATGAGTTCTATAATAGAGTGATGATCACATTTTATTCCATGAAGGAGAATTTTGTTCATGGATTTAAGTGCAAATAAATAGGAAAATAAACATTGTTGGGTGTAGAATTGGAGATTTTAGGTTGACAGACTAAAAACCCTCAATTCGGTCTTAGTGTTTAAGAACTAAAGTGAGAGTTAGCCTTCAGGGGAAGGGAAGTGAGAGCTCTAGAGTGGGAGCTAGTAACCTTCTAGCCTAACCATGGATTTAGGGACTAAACTTGGGATTAGCCAATGATTTTCTATAACACTGTATGAGGGTAGAAAATAAAACTGCTCCTACTTGGCACAATACATATTCTAACTATTTATCTCATCTCATTTTACCAAAAGCTCATTGTAGTGGGAAATATGCTTTTTCACATAAGAAATCTTCATCACATAGACATAGTTTAAAAGCTTGATAGTTTAGTAATAACTGATTAAACTTTGCATTTTATTTTTATTAGTAGTTAAATAATTCAATTCTGAAAATATCTCAGCATTCAAAATTTAGTGATAGCAATTTCGTTTTATATTATGTGAATTTCCTAGTTAATTTATCATTTTAAATTTAAACCTTCCCCATGGGATCGATATTTGGGGCTTAAATAAAAAGTTCTTTGTTACTTGATAACAATATGTATACTTGTATAAAATCCCAACATTAATTGCTTACATTCCTTAATTATAGAGCATCTTGTTTTTGGCACCGCTACATAACAAAGTTAATTTAATATTTTTTACACCACTATATTTCCTCGGGATCTTAAACCCAACCCAAATCCAAGACTTGACCTAATTTGACTCAATATAGCCCTTCACACATCCTATTTTAATTCAACACCTTTACACATGACCAACCCCAATTGACTTCACCAAACCCAAGCACTGACCCCCCTCAGTGGGATGGTGACCTTTCTCTGGCCGGCAGACCACCTTAGCTACCGGAAAAGCCATGGTCAAGTGCTCCCCCTTGACTAAAACTCAAAATTAAACCCATCCAAGCTGTCTCATCCCAATTGGATGTTTGCTTATTATTGGCATCCACATAAGCAACTTAAAGCACCAACCAATTGCACCTTGTTGCCTTTCCTTCCCTTTCTATTTAAACCACCCTCCATGGCTAAACAAAGAGAGCCTGAATTTCCTTGGGGAGACTCTATCAAATTGCTTCCAGAGCGTACTTAAGACCTATTGAGCTTAACCAAACCATCTTTAGCCACTTAAATCATCTGCTCAAGCTCAATTTCTGGAGCTCAAATTAATTACACCCAGACCATCCCCATAGTGAGAGAGGAAGATCCCCCATAGAAGCCCCACCACCAGAGCACCCTAAGGTGGACTTTGATAAATACTCCAAATCAGCCTTGGTCAAAATTGGGTCTAGGCAATTCACCACTGCTTGATGCTCCATCTCTTTTCTCTTTGGACCACCACGAAGCTTCGACAAGCATCCAATCGAGGCTTCCCCTCTTGGACCAAGGTATTAAACCTTAACTCTAAACCAAGCTCCATTTAATTCTCCATAAGCATATAGATAATTTAGGGTTTGATTAACCATAAGGATGTGTGTCTCATCAAGACGAGTCGATAAGAGCAAACCTCACTTGGTTTGGTTGAGAATCAAGGGAGATATTAGGGTTTGAATGAGAATGTCTCATGAGTTAGCTCATTCGGTGTAACGACGGAGCATCATTGGATCGCACATTTATTAAACTGATGGTTGTGATGGAGTTGGACGAGTGGACGGAGCAGAAAGGCGGGCTGATGGGGCAGCCGAGTGGACGATAGTGTTGAATGGAAGTACGCTGCATGGAGCTTCCGAGATTCTTAAGTTAAGGTGGTGCCGCGTCACTTAAGTAAATAAATTAAATTTTTATTATTTAATTAAATGACCAAATCTTAAAAAAGTTATAAAATTGTGTAGAAAAATCTCAAAAATAAAATAAAAATACCCTCTTGCTTAGTGAATAGAGGAGAACAATGTGAAATTAGTTTCATATTTTTTTGATGCATGTATTAATTTAAATTAATTAAATGGTGTATTTATTATTTAAATTCTTCATTTGCATAGACAGTTCACCATGGCTTGGGACTATGGGGCTTTTGATTGTAATGTTGTTAGGCATCTCTCTTGATTTTTTCAAGGTCAGGAGGCATCCCTAATTAGAGATATCAAATTTTCAAGTTAATAGACCCTACTTTGGTACAAAAATCATAATAATTAAAATACTCTTTAGAAAAATACAAAAATTATTTTGGTAGGTTCACTGTGGTTAGAGGATCCTAGGAAAAATATAACATCGATTTAACTCATTAAAAATAACCTAATTGTCACCAAACCTAAAAAATAAAGTAAAATTAATTAGGAGTAATTATAAATGTAAAAGAAATAAAGACTATTCCACAATATAATTAAATTTTAGGGGAGCTCCTCATAAATATTTTAAGTCAATTGAAGTTAATTTGACCAGTCAAATAGAATAATTAATTGAAATCACGTTTTTGGCATTAAAATAATTATAATAATTAAAATGCAACTAAAAAAGTTACCAAATTGATTTTGGCAGCTCCTTATGACCAGAAGAATTTATGAAAAATAAAATTAGAATTCAAATAAATATTCCATTTTTGAGCAATTTTTGGGCAATTAAATAATTAAAATGAATTAAAAAAATCATAAAAATGGCAAAATTATAAAAACATTCTAAAATGCCACATTTGATTTATTGATCATCTAGAACCAATTATAATAATTTTCCTAATTTTCTAAGTCAATATATTAATTTTTAAAGGTTTTTAAAGGTTTAAAATGAATTTTCTCTAATTTCTCGCTAAAATAATTCTAATAATTAAAATATAAGCCATAAAAATATGAAATTTATTTCTTTGGGTTTTTTGAATTCAGAAAGATTTGATAAATTATAAAATTCAATTTTCCTCTTACATATTATTTTATATTTAATTAATGCTCAAAACAAACAAACAATTCTAATAATTAAATTAACTCTCTAAAAATCATAAAAATTGGTCCAAGTGGTCCTCTGACCTAGGTAAACCCCCAATAATTTTTATAAGTTCAGACAATTTATTTTGATTGAATTATTAAATTTTCATTGAGAATCCCTATTTGTGCATTAAAAATAACTATGAAATTAAATAAATTTAGAAAAATCACATTTTCTCCTATGATGTTTTAATTAACCCATGATTGGGGTAATATAAAACTTTGAAGTCAATTGAGTCTAATTTAATGAACTATAGGGTGTTAAGACCTTTAGGGGCAAAAGGGTAATTTTGGAATTTAAAGTTAATTAACATTTAGTCCTAATCAAAGGGATAAATGGGCAATAAAATATCTTAATTGATATTTTTTTATGACTAAAATATGAAAGGGATAAATGGTAGTAACCAATATCGCTTTGGCCTTATGAAGGATAAATTTCAAAATTTTCAAAATTAATGAATTTTAGAAGAATATTTAAATAACGGGATATTAAGATAGGAGTTTGATTTTGGAAGATCATAACTCACTGATTTTAAACCCCTGACTAATGATTTTGAGATAATTTATAATTCATGACAATGATTAAGAATATAAATATTGAAAAAGCCCTTTTTCTTTAAAATTGTAAATCTACCCATTAAACTCTAAGGACTCAATAATGAACTAGGCTTAATCAAAATTTTATCTAATGAGGTTTAGAAAGTAACTTATAATTAATCTAAAACCTTTTAATAAAACAACAAGCCCATCTCTAAAATAAAATTAATTAAATTCTTTAATTAAGTTAGGTTGCCCCCAAGGGTCTTTACCCATATAATTCATAAGTGACATATCAAGTGATAATTATCCCAATTAAGAGATAATCCAAACATCATAATTCATTAAGCATGAGGTTATTAGCTGGGTGAAACATATATCAAACATGATAAGACCAAAACAAACTGAAGATAGTTCCAATTACTATGAAATATTTAGGGTATTACTTAAGACTTCTTCATGATCCTTTGGAAACCTTGAAGGACACCTAAACTTATTATAATTTGCTTAATGGAATCAACCTCAAAATTTGGACCCACTAAGATATGACATAGGATCTGGAAGGCATACCTCAAGCTTGTATTTTCTAACTTCCTTATAATCATGCTTTAATTTTTGCAAAAGTTATATGTATTTGTCTTGCAAGTACTAAACTTTCAAATGGAGAAACAAGAAGACTCACCAGGTATGCTTTTACAGTTTATAGTGCCTTCTTTTCTTTTACCTTCTACACTGTACTTTTTACTTATAAACTTGCATGTTAACAACAATGTCACCCTACATATCAAAACTAAAACCTTTAGTATTACCACAAAACTGAAACCAAAACCAAAACTAAAATCAATCAAGATAAAATTCACCCCCACCCCCACAATATTCAAAATATAAGACAACTTCAATAGAAAAATATGTCTTCAACAGAAAAACATGTCTTTACCAGTTAAACCATTCTTTAGAATATTATATCCATAAGAATTTGAGGTTGTTTTCTTATGCAACATAAATCCCCAATTTATCTTTAGGCCTTTGTATAGCTCTGATATATAATTTTAGCTCTAGCCTACATTAAGATTCCAAGGTCATCGTTTGTCATAACCTAAGTCCTCACATCCTCTAGGCTATTTGTATAATTGTTTCACACAAATATAAGCCATAATTAATAAAATTGACATGATGAAACATTTAAATATTTATCCTCTAAATTGAAGACAAACCATAGGATAGCTTAGGAAGTCACCAAGGTTCTCCTTGAGATCTGTGACTTCCCATAGTTCTTCCTCCTTTGGAATCCAAAATAAAATGTTCCAAACTCTAGCCATTCCCCTTTGACACCTCTTTTTCTGATCTCGATGAAAAATCCTAATCCTTTGACCTACTTGATGATAATATCCCCTGATTTTTATCGAGAGTTTCCATAGGTGACTGTGGTTATCTAGGATGTAATTAACCATAGGGTGCTTGCCCTTATGGGAAGCAATTTTAAACCCAGCTTAAAATAAAACTTATTTAATTCTTTGTATTAAATTAAGGAACTTGCCGATAAATAAAATGGTTTCGCAGACCAAATGGATGTCATATATTTCTTAGTTTATTTGATTGAGTCTCACCCTCAAGTCTTGTGTTCATCTTTCGGGATAGAGACAGAGTTTGAGGTTTAGTGCTCTTTCATTCAAACTATTAAAAATATGAGGTCAGTTTGAATTCATATATATATATATATATTAAATGTCCCTCCAAAGTGGGCGACTAGACTTTCATTCCGGTGACCGACAACTTCCATAGGACTACCCCCCCTAAAATAGCACCGACAGTTCTGAAGACTGGTTAGGCAGGGAAGATACTAGCTCTCACTCTAGAGTTCCCTCGGTTCCCTCCACCTGGGGGCTAACATCTCGAATCAAAACCTAATATGATAAACCAAGTTGGTGGTTTAGTATGTCACTCTAAAGTCCTCTAACTATACACCCTTCAAAGATTATTTCTCTATTTATTTGCACTCAATCATATTAACTACATTTTCATTCATACAATCTCATGTGATTATTTCAAATTGTTAACTGAGACGATACCATCCTAATTCTTACATGTCCTCACAATAACTTTTAACATCTGGATGGGCCAGATCAAGAAGTAAATAAAGTGCATGGAATAAAATCATCACAACCTCTTCCAATATTAAGGATTAATACTCTCCACAAACTCCATCCAACACTTTAATTACTTATCATTTTACGGAGAAAGATAAAGAAAACTACTCAGAGTTCATAGAGAAAAAAAAACCACCATTAGGTTATAAGTAGAAATTATTGTCAAACCAACAAGTAGTCTCGATTAAAACCAAAAGTAGTTTAAAAAAAAAGATAAAAATTTATCTCAAATATTCCACTAAACTCTTGAATTTCGTTTGAGTCTCTTCTCTAGTACAACACTCTTAACTCTTAAAATAAAACTAAAAACGAAAGGAAAAACAAATTTGTGGTTCCTGAAATTTTCACCAAAAGCTTCTCCACGAACTTCTTCAAGAACTTTTCAGGACTCTTCTAGAAGTCCCAACTACCTTCTTTTATAATTTTCCAAGAGGTGCATTGGTATCTCTTCAAAATGTGTCCAGATTCGATGTATTTATTAAGAGATGCCTAGTTTCTCAAGTACTTTAATTATATTTTTGTCCTTTATGGTTATAACCACCCATTTTAGCCAATAGGTACCTCAACTGTCCCTTCAAAATTCATCAAAACGAATTAACCAATCAAGTAACTGTCACTGGTGCTCAAGCACGTGGCCTCTGACGCTTAAGCACGACCTTCTCTGTTTCACCGGCGATTAAGTGCTAGTTCTGGCGCTTATGCGCTAAAATACTTTTGAACCATTTTTGCATTTTTGCTCCAAATTTGAACCTTTTTCACTCCTTTTAGCATTTTTTTATCTTTTTACATGTACCTGAAAGAAAACCACACAAATACCTTCCATTAAAGTGCAATATATCAAAAATATGTATAAAAATGTGTCTAAAAATATCATATATTTTAGATGTATCAAAATCCCCTAAACTTAAAATGTTACTTGTCCTCAAGTGACACTTCAATTTTTAAAAACCAAATAATTATGATTATGTATATGAGTTTGTTTAAGAGTTTCTAAAATTTTGTTCTAGAGATATAGTAGTCAAATTTAGAAAAACTCTAGTGAATGAGGTCAACCAAAAGTTTAGAATTCCATAAAGAGAAGAAGTATGAAAAATATGTGTTTCTATCTAATTTGTAAATACTTGTAGATTTTCAAAATATAGATCTCAGGCATTTTATTTCCTTCACTTAAAATTTTTTTATAATGTATAACTTTACTTACTATATTATATCCTTAAGCTTAAGAGTTCCTCAAGTCTTATACTTTAAAAAGATCAAATATGGAACCAATTTTTAATTAGGCACTAATCCTCAAGCTTCACCTCCCTTTTTCAACCTTTCTTTTCTTTTTCTTTTTCCTTCTTTTTTCTTTTTTATTTTTCATGAAAGGATTGCAATATCTAGATAGACCTTAAATGGTTTTGAATTTTGCTCTTCCTTTCCTAAAGCAAAGATTTGATATTTTTCTTTTACTCAAAATCATATTAATAACATTTGCAAATTATTTTTGATAAAAGAAATTTAAGTTTCAAAAATAAAAGTCTAATCCTTCCACATTTTTCAAAAATACAATATCTCCTACTAAAGATAGTTACACAATGTTTATCATTTCTACATTTAAGAACTTTTAACTTTAATTTTTTCTACATCACTTATAAAATTTTAACTAAATTTTCTTACTCATTTCGATAATAAAAATTTTACTTCTCTAATATAACTTCATATACATGATCATTTTTTTTTAAATCAAATTCACTTGTAGCTCATTTGAGAACAAATAAAATTCAAGTTTTGAAAAAATTTTTCCTTCTCCCCCAAACATAAATTTTTAATAAGATTAAATAGTTTAGCAGCAGATATATATAAGCAGGAATAAAAATTTAAATAACATGCTTACAGGAATTTATATACCTTATACATGTACAAAACTAAAAACAGGAGTAAAATTAATTTTTGATCAAATTTCTTACTTTTTAACATACAGAGATTCATTAGACTTCTAAGTAGTGGATACAAACATAAAAGCAAACAAACACACTAACTAGATAAAAGAAAATATAGGTTAGTAAATTTCTAAAATTAAAGTTTAAAATTAAAGCTAGCAAGATTTTCAACTTTCATAAGACATAGAAATAAGTTCATACCTAACTAACTAAAACACAATACACAACAACCATTACTACCATTGAATTTAAAACACAATACTAGCAAAACACAAACATTACAATAACAATTAAACAAAAAGTCTAACACATCACATAGTCTAATAAATATAAATACTCAAATGAATCAAGTGCACACTGCAAAGTACATCACATATTAAAAACATAAAACAACCTTACTCCTCATCATCATCATTAGTGTCACAACTATCCCAAAAATTTGTAGGCTCATGATCAAGATATTTTGGATTTGAAGGGAATTCCACTCCTTGGTTACCCCTAATGAGGCTTTCCAAAGATGTGTGAACTTTCTCCTCATAATCACTATGTCTTCTGGCATATCCATCAACATGATCTACAAAATGCTCTAGATTTAGACCTTATCTGCAGTAAAATTTAATATTATCCATCATCCTCTGCAATAAATGATTCTGAGTTTCAGTAGACTCACCTCTAAAAGTAGATGCTCTCGAGGTAGATGGTCTCGATGTAGAAGCAACGGAGGTGGATGCACCATACGTCGACATTCCATAACTTCTCGAAAATCCTCCTCTCCAACTAAAAATAGAGTGTTCAGAATAAAATTTCACATTCACATTTGTAATAAGTTTTAGAGGGAGCAACACTTCTTCCCAACTATCATATCTAACTTTGGCTTACTTAAACAAAGAAAAGATTAAGGAAGCAAATTCCAGACCTGCAGTAGTAGCGGTAGTGATAAAACTGATGATAGTTTGACAAATCAAAAATCTAATATTGATAAACTTGTACTACTGAATATAATAATTCAACATTGCTCTCTCCCTTATTACATCACTAACATGATTCGTCGGTAACAGACGAGCTAAAATAAAGTAGTGCCACACCTTCGATGGTGCACTTAACTTTGAAGTGGAAAAGTTGACTCTCCTCTCATTTGTAATTTTCTAAAGTCCCATTCCAACAGTCAAAACTAATATAATCTCATCCAGTTCCATCTCAGTAGGATTATAGCTCGAATGAAAACACAAAGTATCAGGCGGTAAATGGTAGAACTTGTTGATTACCTCCGGTGAAAAAGTTACCAATTTGCCTGACCATGACTCGATCCTCTTCTGCCTTAGGGAGGTTTACATAGAACTCCCGCGCTGCAAAAATCACAACAATAGCATAGAAAACAACAGAATCATTTCCATTGTTAGCAAACGATCAAATCCTCCATGGATCCACCTAGATTTTTAAAACACCTCTCAGGAATGAATTTTTGTGACCGTTGAGTGTCACTATATCTGTATTAAGCTTTTGAACTCACAAACTTGATCAAATCAAAGTGGGTCTTCCCCTTGCTCCTCTTCATTAGTGGGGTCATTCTACAAATTTCACAAAATTCTACAATATATTTAAAGATCAAGTCTAATCTACTAAACTTTACTCCGATAAGCTTAAACTACACTTTCTATGTACTTCTATAGATTTTCTCAAGTTTTTCACCATGAATAGTAAATTTTGGGTACCTCCATAATGTCTTAAAAAAAACATGGTGAAAATCCAAAATTTCTACATAGAAGTGAAGATCTTACTTAAAGAATTCTAAATCTAGCAAATTTGGCTCGAATTCACCAAGAAGTCTCCACGAAAAGGCTTGCCTTAAACTCAAAACAGCGAACGTCGGAGGAAGAAGACAATGGCAGGAGTTAAAATGGAAAATTTAAGGGTTAATTTTCACTTTTAATCGTTTGCAAACAGGTTTTTGTGAACCGATGCTAAAGCACTGATATGTGGCACTTAAGCGTCTGCCTCTCGGGTTGCTCACGCGTAAGCGCAGCGTTGTGGCGCTTAGGCGCTAGTGCACAATTTTTGATATTTTTGGACTTAATTAAAATGCACTATTAGCCTAATTAAACCACCTCTAAATGGTTTTATAACACTTAAATGACTATTTTCCTCTCCTTTAGCTCTCCTCTCTCTCAAAATTCTCCAATATAACTGATCCCGATTACTTTTTATATGCAACAGTACAACAATAATTTTGATTATATTTTTCATTTATATTTCTTTATTTTGCAACAAAACAAAAAACTTGATCTTGAAGAAAAATAAAAATTTAACTTTTAATTTATATATATTGGGATACTAAGCAAGTATACATATCATTATCAAATAATATATGACTTTTTGGTTAAGACCTGAATGTCAAATCCACAGAGAGATTATGCAATATGCACTTTTTGAAACTTTCTATTTTTAAAAAGACAATTACTTAAACTAAAGATGAATCTTGTAGTAATGAAAATTTAAATATTTTTGGTATTTTCAATATTTTAATAGAATAATAACAATTTAGAAAGATAACTAGAGTATTTGTAGAAGAAAAGCACTAAAGATAAAAATATATATTTCTTCTTATCATGAATCAGTAATAAGCAATAGGAATTCTGTTGTGGAAGTATGCAAATTGTGTTATGCCAAATAAGAGTAATAATATTCTTTACCCTTACTAGAGATCCTATAAAGAACATTGGATAATTTAAAGTTTGAATAATTCTGAAGACCGGCTAGGCAGGGAAGAAACTAGCTCTGACTTTAGAGTTCCCTCGATTCCCTCCACCTGGGGGCTAACATTCTCGTATCAGAACCTAAAACAATAAAGTTGGGGGCTTTAACCTGTCACTTTAAAGTCCTCTAACTCTACACCCATCAATGAATGTTTCTGGGGCTTTAACCTGTCACTTTAAAGCCCACTAACTCAACATCCTTCAATGAATATTTCCCTATTTATTTGCACTCAATCATATGAAATACATTCTCATTCGTACAACCTTATGTGATTCCTTCTGATTGTTGACTGAAACAATATCAACCCAGTTCTTACATGTTCTCACAACAAATTTGAACATCTGGATTGACCAAATCAAGAAGTAAATGAAGTGCATAGATTTAAAACATCACAACTTCTTCCAACATTAAAGATCAATACTCTTCACAACTTTCATCCAACACTTAATTACTTATCATTTTAAGAAGAAAGATAAAGAAGACTACTCAAAATCCATAGGGAAAACAAAACCACACTTTTGTTTAAAAGTAGAAATCATGGTTAAACGAACAACAAGTCTCAATTAAAGCTAAAAGTAATCTAAAACAAAAGATAAAAACTTATCTCAAGTCCTCCACCAATTCTTGAAGTTCCATTGAATCTCTTTTCTTTTAAAACACTCTCAATATAAAAGCTAAAATAAAAAGGATAAAATAAATATGTGGTGCCTGAAAATCTCTCTGAACTAACTCACCAATTCAAGAACCTTAAAAAATTTCTCTTTTCAAGCACACATTCAAAGACTCAATCATCATTCTTTTATAAATCTCCAAAAGGTGCCTTGATGTCTCTTCAAAATATTTCTTGATTCGATGTATATATCCAAGAGATGCCTCCTTTCACAATAATTTTCGTCCATTGTGGCTGTAACCACCTATTAGGCTAATGGGTGCTTCAAAAACCTCTTCAAAATTCACAAAAAACCAAATTTACTCATCCAATAACTGCCATTGGTGCTTAAGCACGGGGCCTCTAGCGCTTAGGCATGACCTTCTCTGTTTAACCGACGCTTAAGCGCCAGATCTGACGCTTAGGTGCCAAAATACTCTTGCCCAATTTTCTCCTATTTGTTCCAAATTTGATCCTTTTTCACTCATTTAAGTATTTTTCACCATTTTACATGTACCTGAAAGAGAAACACACAAATACCTTCCATTAAAGCACAATATCACAAAAATATGTATAAAAATGCATCTAAAAACACTATTTATTTTAGGTGTATCAAAATCTCCCAAACTTAAAATGTTACTTGTCCTCAAGTGACACTTCAGGTATATCAAACTCAAGTGACACTAATCTTTAAAAACCAAATAAGTATGATATGTATATGAGTTTCTTTAGGAGTTACTAAAATTTTAATTTAGAAATATAACCGTATGACATGTATATGAGTTTCTTTAGGAGTTACTAAAATATAGATTTAGAAGTATAGTAGTCCAATTTAGAAAAAATATTCAGTAATTGAGACCAACTTAAAGTTTAGATATTCTTAATGTTAGGAAAGATGAAAATATGAGTTCCTATCAAAGTCAGAAATATTGTAGATATTTTAAATTTAGAATTTTGAATTCTACTTCTCCTTTCTTGAAGCAAAGTCTTGATATAAGTCTTTTACTTATAATATAATAATAGTTTTGAAAATTATTTTAATAAAAGAAATTTAAGTATGAAAAATAAAAGTCTAAATTATCTAAAATTTTCAAAAATAGAATTTTTCTTACTAAAGATAGTTACACTATATTAAATATTTTCTACACTAAAAACTTTTAACTTGAAGTTTTTCTTCAATATTAAAAAATTTCAACTAAATTTTCTTGCTCATTTCTAAAATCAAATTTTACTTCCTTAATATAACCTCATATACATAATCATTTTTTTCTTTTCAAATCAAATTCACTTGTAGCACATTTGAGAACAAATAAAATTCCAATTTTAAAAATATTTTTCATCCCCCCAAAGTTAAATTTTTAACAGATTAAACATTTTAGCATGATATGTAAATATAAGTAGAAATGAAAATTTAAAATAACATGCTAACAGGAACTTTTAAATCCTAATGATACGAGTAAAAAAACTAAAAAACAGGAGTAAAATTAGTTTTGATCAAATTTTCTAATACTTTCATTTCAATTCAACATGTAATGAATCAATAGACTTCTAAGCAGTGGGCACAAACATAAAAGCAAACTAACACACTAACTTTGACTTCGCAATCTCAACATAAAAACAAACACACAAACATGATAAAAGAAATATACAGGGTAGAAGTTTTTGAAATTTAAATTTAAGATCTAAGTTAGCAAGATTTTTAATCTTTTCAAAAGACAGATTAAGTAAAGTTCTAAACTATCTAAATCACAAAACTCACAGCAGTTACTACCATAGAATTTAAAAACAAAAATATAACTAGCACAAACATCACAACAATTATAAATAAAAGAAATCCAAAATACAACACATAATCTAAATCAACATAATTGAAACATAAAAATCTCTCAGTCCTACTCTCCATCCTCTGAATCACTGATATACCATTTTTTGTAGGCTCATAATCAGGATATTGAGGATATAGAGGAAATTGCACTCCTATGTCACCTCTAATTAAGCTCTCCAGAGACGAGGGGAATTTCTCTTCATAATCAATCTTTCACCTATTATGTTTATCAGTATGATCTGCAAAACACTCTAAATTTTGAACTTTATCAGGTGCAAAGTTAATATTGTCCATAATCTTCTATAATAATGCAACTCAGGTCTCAGTAGACTCACCTCTAGATGTAGAAGCATGTGAGATGGTCTAGATGTAGAAGCAGCAGAGGTAGAAGCAGTAGACGTCTCCATCCCATAACTCTTAAAAAATCCTCCTCTCCAGCCAAAAATTGAATGCTCATAATAAGTCTTCACATTCACCATAGTGATGGGCTTTATAGGTAACAACTCTTCCTCCCAACTATCATATTTAACTCCAACCTACTCACACAAATAAAAGATCAAGGAAGCAAATCATAGACCTGCAGTAGCAACAGCTGT
Source organism: Phalaenopsis hybrid cultivar (assembly GCA_002079205.1). Classification (NCBI taxonomy): domain Eukaryota; kingdom Viridiplantae; phylum Streptophyta; class Magnoliopsida; order Asparagales; family Orchidaceae; genus Phalaenopsis; species Phalaenopsis hybrid cultivar. Next base: position 96,822 of record JXCR01132825.1, read on the forward strand.
GACAAAACTAATAATAGTCTGATAAATTGACCAGAAGAAAATATGTTGAGATTTTCATACATACTTTATTCTGTTTTTAATGATATTGTACTTTAAAGAAAGGTATTTTTGATGTTTTGTTGCAGGAAAGATGAATTAGGGTCAATGGAGTAAAAAGATGCAAAAATGAGCGAATTTGGAGCGAAAAGGACCAAAATGTGGAGATTTGAACTAGGCCGCCAACGACGCCCTTGACCCCGCGGACGACAAGTTTTTCTTGAGGCTACAGGACAAAACTCTTCCGAATTCTTTCGATGGTGCCCTCGACCCCGCCGACGGCGAGCTCGGCGGATATGCCTTCTCAAGCTTTGGATAAGGCCAAATTTTGAAGGGATGCTTAGGCAACTCTTGGGAAAGCTCATCCAAAACTTTAAAAGAATATTTTGGGCAAAAATTATAGAGGTCCTGGATGTTAGAGAGGTTTCATTAGTGTATAGAAAATTTACTAGAGTGTCTAAATTGTGAGGAATNCTGGAGGTTAGACATATTTCATTAGTGTATAAAGAATTTACTAGAGTGTCTAAATTGTGAGAAATTCTTCGAGAGATTGTAAGAGTGGAGGGAAAGTGAGAGATTTCTTCCTTTTGCTGCTTCGAAGAGGAAAGAGATTGTAAGAGTGGAGGGAAAGTGAGAGATTTCTTCCTCCTTGCTGCTTTGAAGAGGAAATCTGCGTGCTATAAAAAAAGAAGAGATTCAGAGAAACATCAAGGAGTGTTCTTACGGAGAAATTAGAGATAAGTTATTTACTTGTTGTAGTTTGTATGACTTTGATTTTATATNTGAGGTTAGATAGGTTCAATTTGTGTGTAGAGAGCTTACTAGAGCGTGTAACTGTGAGGAATTCTTCGAGACATTGTAAGAGTGGAGGGAAAGAGAGAGATTTCTTTCTCCTTGCTACTTCGAAAAGGAATTCCGTGTGTTGTAAAGAAAAAAGAAGATTTAGAGGAACTTCAAGGAGTGTTCTTGGGGAGAAATTTAGAGATAAGTTATTTACTTGTTATAGTTTGNTGAGTGTTCTCGGGGAGAAATTAGAGATAAGTTATTTAATTGTTGTAGTTTGTATGACTTTGATTTTATATATTATTCCGTGTTTTATTGTGCTTTTCCCATGAGTTCTGAGTAGTTTTCTCTGTCTTTCTCCTTGTTTCAAGATTTGTGAAATGGTGATTTGAATTGGTGAAGCCANTTGTGTTTTTCTCATGAGATCTGAGTAGTTTTCTCTGTCTTTCTTCTTATCTTTAGATTTGTGAAATATAGATTTGAATTGGTGAAGCCATGAAAATGTTTAAGAAATTGTGATGATCTTTTCACTTTGATCCTAATTTACTTTCAATCTGGCCAATTGATTTGTTAAAATATGTTGAGTTTTACAACTAAAGTTAATTGGTGAAGCCATGAAAATGTTTAAGAAATTGTGATGATCTTTTCACTTTGATCTTAATTCTTTCAATCTGACCAATTGATTTGTTAAAATATGTTGAGTTTTACAACTAAAGTGAAGATTTTTCAATCTGGCCAATTGATTTGTTAAAATATGTTGAGTTTTACAACTAAAGTGAAGGTCAAAGCCCTTAAAAGTTGGGTGCAAATAAATAAGAAAATAATATTATCTAGCGTAGAATTGGAGATTTTAGAGTGACAGACTAAAATCCCCAATTCGGTCCTATCGTTTGGGTGCTGAAGTGTAGATGTTAGCCCTCAAGAGAGGGGAACGTGGGAGCTCCGAAGTGAGAGCCGGTATCCCCCAGCCTAGCCGCAAATTCAGTAAACAAGCATAGGATTAGTCAATGTGCTTTATGCCTGGACCAAAGGGTAAAGAATAGGTAGGCTCCTATTTGACACAATAAAATTTGAACTAATTCACTTTATCCATTCACATAATTTCTTGACAAGGAGAAGGATGTTTTCTTATATATTGAATATCACATTTAAACCTTCATTAGTATCATTAATTATCTAATAGTCGTTGTTGTGATTAAAGTATTGCTTTTCTAAAAATCTTAGTCCGCAGTTCTAAACTTACTCTCTGTGGGATCAATATCTAGGACTCCATTAGAGCCCTATATTACTTGAGCAATACATATAATTGCGTTGATAAGTGTGACTTTACGATTATTGAATATTTATTACGTCCATATTTAACTTATACTTTTGAGCATATATAAAGTCGCTGGTCATGAGCCTATTGTTATGTCTCCTCATGCAACGAATGTTGTTTCATATGAGCAAGATATAACACAGTTTACTATTCCTTATGTTTCTAATGCGAATAAACTTGGGCAAGAGTTTTTACAGGTTTATCCTTCTGCTAATGATATTATGCTATCTATAAGTATTGAGAACGAGTTGGCTCCTTTTCTTGTCAACAGATTCCTGATAATGTTATATCGGCTGCTGCGAATGCCCTTGAGGAGGTATGGTTAGTGCAAAAATCAAACAAAAAGAAAAATAAAAGAAAAAAAAACGAGCTTTTGCATCTCAATCGTGATAATATCATTATAAATGATAACTATAATTCAGATGGTGAAATATTCAACACTCTTCCTAGGTCTTCTAGAAGGGGTATTTTGAATAATCATGTTTAATATTATGGTTTGGAATATTATGGGAGTGGCGGACCCTGCCTCCCTTAATAAACTAAAGCATTTATGCAGGGTTAATAATCTTTCTATCTTTGCCCTTTCGGAACCTTTGGTTTCTATGAACAAAGAGAACATTCTCATGAAGTTTAAAAATTACAATCACTTTTGTAAAACAAATAATAAAATTTGGATTTTCTGGAAGCATACTATTGATCTCAATATCGTGGAAAATGATAATCAATTTGTTTTGGTTTACTTTAAAATGGATATTTTCTTCTCCTGGGCCACTTTTGTTTATTTTAGCTCCTTAATGCATGAAAAATTCTAGCTTTGGGATAAATTATTGCTTATGGGGAATCATAATAAAGAAAACTGGTTTGTTGGGGGAGACTTCAACATTGTTATGACCCCCACTGAAAGGAAGGGTGGTCATAGTATGAATCCTAGACTCATTAGTAAGTTTTGTGATAAAATTGCCGAGGCAGACCTATTTGATTTAAGCTTCTCGGGAACTCCTTTTTCTTCGCAAAGAGGTTCTCTGTTTCAACGCCTGGATCGTTTCTTGGGTAATCAACATTTTCTTAATTATTTTCACATCGCTAAAGTTCATCATTTAAGTCATGTCGGTTCTGATCATAATCCCATTTTACTCTCTCTTACCTTTACTACTAAAGTTGCTTCGTATCGCTTTAAATTTCTTAATGTCCGGAAATCTCATGACACCTTTTTTAAGTACTGTTAAGCAGGCTTGAAGCATTAACAAAATTGATGATCCCTGATATGTGCTTTGGCAACTTCATAAACAGGTTGCTGCTAAGCTGAGAGGGTGGAATTTTGATATGTTTAGAAATGTGCATAATAAGGTCAAAGAAGCTCAATTGGTTGTTGACACTCTTGAAGGGGAAACCTCTCCTTCTCCTACTATTGTTGTTGAGTTAGCTCAAGCGCATGCTACTCTTTTGGGGGCTATCGCTTTGGAGGAAAATCTTTTACAGCAGAAAGCAAATGATATCTATTTTAAGTGTGTAGATAGGAACACTAATTACTTCCATGCCTCTATTAAATATAAAATAAATTTGAATACCATCTTAAATATCAAGACGACGAATGGGAGAACTCTCATGGAAAAGGATGACATTGGTAACAATGTTGTTGATTATTTCTCTAATTTTCCATTTAAATACGCACGTGCTCAATATTGACCATGATATCTTCGCTAAAGATCGTCAGTACACCTCTAACATTTCTCTCAATGATATCCCGACTGTGCCGGAGATTTTTGCAATGGTCAAAGATATTAACTCTAATAAGGCGTCGGGTCCTGATGGTTTCACTTCTCATTTTTATGTTTCCTGTTGGGAGATTATTAAAGGGGATGTTACTAATGTCATTCAAAGTTTTTTTTAGGGGGTTGATCCTGGGAAATATTTTACTTCCTCTCTCATTGTGCTCATCCCGAAGGGGGCCGACAAAAATAGTTGGGATAAATTTCGCCCTATATCCCTTACCTCTGTTAGATCTAAAGTCATAATCAAGCTCATTGTTTCCAGATTGCAGCCTCGTCTCAATAATATTATTTCTCTGCAGCAATCTACATTTATTAAAGGGAGAGAAATCACTGATAATATTATTCTTGCTCAAGAACTTCTTCAGAATATGGATAAAAAATGTAGAGGACGCAACATGGTGATCAAACTTGATATTAAAAAGGCTTTTAATACTTTAAGCTAGGATTTTATTATTAATATTCTTCAAGCTCGCAGTTTTCATGATAGCTTCTGCTCTCTTATCAGAAGATGGCTGATAAATAATCATTATTCAGTTCTTGTTAATGACACTTCTTATGGTTTCTTTTCCACTCAGAGAGGCATCAAACAAGGAGATCCTTTGTCCCCTTCTATTTTCAGTATTGTCTTCGACTATCTCTCATGCTTGCTTAACAATTTGTAGTTGAACAAACCTTATTCTCAATTCTCTCATAAATCTTCCATTTTGGTTAGCCACTTGGCCTACGCGGATGATGCTATTATTTTTGCTAACGCTACAAAACTTCCATGAAGGTCCTTATACAGGTTTTGGAGAAGTTTCAAGATACTTCTGGTTTACTTTTCAATAAAGAAAAATGTGATTTATACTTTGGGAAGCACGTTAAAAGAACTATTGTTACTTGGGCTACCTATTTTACTGGTTATCAAGTTGCCTCCCTTCCTCTCAAATATTTGGGTGTGAATTTGCTTTGGGGTCATCGGAAGCAAACTCAATTAGATGATGTGGTTGATAAAATCAACCATAAGATTAATGACTGAAGGAACTCATTTCTTTCTAATGATGGGAGGATTACTTTGCTTAGAAGTATCTTGATGAGTATCCCGCTTTATGCTTTACAAGATTTGAACCTTAAGAAGAGTACCCAAAACACTTTAGAGAAGTTATTAAACTGCTTTATTTGGTCGGGCACCAATATCAGAAAACATTGGGCTACCTTTGATAAAATTTCTAAACCTTCTACTACTAGGGGTCTGGGTATTAGGAATTTGAAGCAAATCTCTGATATTAATATGTGCAAGCTTTGGTTCAAATTTCGTGCCAATACCTCTTTATGGGCTCGTTTCATGCATCATAAATATTTTGCTACCATAAATCCAGCCATTGTTAATTAGAAAGTGGGAGATTCAAAAATTTGGAAAGCCATCATTACTGCTCGCTCGGTTGCTACTAAGTTTATATTTTGGGATATTGGTGACAGTAATAATTCCTTCTGGCATGATCAATGTGGTCAAAGTGATTCTAACTTTTCTTCTCATAATTTAAAAAATAATTTGATTATCTCTGACTGTTGGACAGATGGTCCTTGGGATGTTAATAAATTAAAAGACTTCATCGGGGATAACTACATTAAAGTTGCTAAAATTCCTACTAAAAGAAATTTGAAAGATACACCCATTTAGAGAAACTTTACTGTTACTTCTACTATGAAATTTTTATGCTCTGGCATCTATAATTTTAGCAATTGGCGTTGGGGCAAGATTATATGGAATGCTATTTTTACCCCTTCTATCTCCTTTTTTCAATGGAAATTTTTACTTAAAATGCTTCCTCTTGATGATATTCTCAAACTCAAAGGTCTTAAGATTGCATCACAATGTTATATATGTAGGAAAGATGAATAATTTGAGCGCTACCTTTTCTTTCAATGTGCATATGCTAGAGAGGTTTGGTCATTATTAGGACAGCATTTTCAGATTAACTGGTCACATAGCTCTTACATGATCGAGTACTTACACAACTGGAAAGATGGGGCCTTAGTTGATAAAAAATTGTTTTGCTTTTGTTTGGTGGTTGTTTTGTTTATTTGGATGGCTAGAAATAGTTTTAAACATCAACATTTGGTTTTGTCTTGCTCTAATATTGTTTCTTACATTCTTACTTATTATTATCGCCTAAATCGACTTTTTGGTTTGGATATCTTTTGTTCTCAACCTCGGGTGCGTAGGATGACCACCTTGATTAGGTGGCAACCACCCCCCCACC